>QLTV01000984.1:0-14762 GCA_003457575.1 Thermophis baileyi
CGGGGCTAAACTATTACTAAAAAATGGTATGTACTTCTTACTACTATTGAATCTTAGGCTGGACAGTTACAACAGCACCACATGGAAACTTAACAAATACAATAGCACTGTATGGAAGCTAACATATATAACATATAATTGCAAAGGAAGGGAGCATGCTAGCTTAATGGGTTTGAGCAATAAAGATGTCAGAAATAGAGGGCAGATCTAGAAAACAAAAACAAAACAAT
Source organism: Thermophis baileyi (assembly GCA_003457575.1). NCBI lineage: Eukaryota > Metazoa > Chordata > Lepidosauria > Squamata > Dipsadidae > Thermophis > Thermophis baileyi. The sequence goes on from QLTV01000984.1 coordinate 231, forward strand.
CAGACATGCTTAGAAAGTATAATTCTGGGTAACTAGCCAGGTGCGTTTATAACAGAAATACGAGCAACTGGCGAAGTTTATACAGTAATAATTATTATATTGGAAAGTTGTGTAAATGGTATGATGGGGTATGATCTTTTCCTTTCCAGGATATAGTTACATTTTATAAATTTAGGAGGTCAGTTTAAATAGTACTTACATTAATCCAAATTATCTAATTTAATCACCATTAAATTATTCCATTCACCCCCCAGCTTAATTTACTATGTTAATATCTACTACCTATTAATATCTATTACTCTTTCTTATAGGGAAGATTGTAGCGTAATGTCAAGAGCATATGTATAAGCATATGTATAAGAAACCCAGTTTCTACTATATTTGGTATCAGTGCTGTATGAATAGCTAGATAGCATCTGACACGTTCCTATGAATTACTTGCAGTCCTTCTATTTAATAGATTCCTCCATCTCCAAAAACTGTGCCATCAATAACAGCTTTCATGTATTTCAGAAATAGCTTATTTACTGCTTCAGTAAAAATATAATTAGAAATTCTTTTCCCTGTTTGCTTGCTCTCAGGGAACAGGTACAGAGACACCATACTTCAGATTTCCAGTAATGGTGTTTGGCAAATTCTTTCTTACTACCTTGCCCTGAATCAACAAATCCCAAGATTTGCCTTGCTAATTCTATAATAACCAGCAATATATACTGTAGATAATAGAATAACAGAGTTGGAAGGGACCTTGAAAGTCTTCTAGTTCAATCCCCTGATCAAGCAGCAAACCTTATAATGCTTCAGACAAATGGTTGTCCAATCTCATCTTAAAAACCTCCAATATTGGAATAACCATAACTTCTGGAAGCAAGTCATTCCACTGATTCATTGATCTAACTGTCAGGAAATTTCTCCTTAGTTCTAGATTGGTTCTCTCCTTGATTAGTTTCCATCCATTGCTTCTTGTCCTGCCTTCAGGTGCTTTGGAAGACAGGTTGATCCTCTCTTCTTTGTGGCAGCCCCTTAGATATTGGAACACTGTTATCATGTCACCCCCTAGTCCTTCTTTTCATTGAACTAGACATACTTAATTTCTGCAATCCTTCATATGTTTAGCATCTTTGTTGCTCTTCTCTGCACTCTTTCTAGAGTCTCCACATGTTTTTATATTGTGGTGACCGAAACTGGATGCAATATTCCAAGTGTGGCCTTATCAAGGTATTATAAAGTGATATTAACACTTCACATGATGTTAATTCTATTCCAGTATTAATGTAGCCTAGGACTGTGTTGGCTTTTTTGGCAGCTGCAGCACACTGCTGGCTCATATTTAAGTGATTGCCCACTAGGACTCCCAAGATCCTTCTCACAGTTACTACTATTGAGTCAATTACCACCTATTCTATACCTGTGTATTTGGTTTTTCTTGCCTAAATGTAGAACCTTACTTTTGTAGGATGTGCAAGCTGTTGGCTGTAAAAGTCATATCAAATCATTTTTACATTTTTGGCTAGATGGTAGAATCACCTTATTTTAGATTCCTTTCTCTGATACAATCCCTGAAAGTTTTGGACTTACCTTTTTTATATTGCTTTCATTTTTTCTCTGAAGTATTTCTGTTTAAAAGGCAATATAAGGGCTCTCTGGAGAAGTCTATAACGTTAGGAAAGAAGAAGAAGACCACCAGCAGCAAGGTGGGTGAGCTCAATTACAGGAGTAATAGGTGTACAGTTGGAAGATTTGAAGGACTAGGTTGGAGTCAGATCATCCTGAAGAAGATCTAGCTTGGTTGCTAACACTGAAGACCAATTTGCATTGCACAATCGAGACCTAAATTACATTAAATGTTAATGTAAATGTAAAGCAAGCAGCTTACCCTTCCGTCCCCCCCCCCTTTTATGGTAGTTAAAGCATGTGGGATTTTGATTATGAGACTATTTTGCATGCTTTTCTGAAGCCACTTAGCTTTGTAAAATTGTCTACTGTCTATTTGCTGCATTATTAATACCAGTGGAGTTTTTTAAAAAAGAAATATTTGGAGTGGAAACTGCTAGGGGCAGTAATTTTGTCCATGAACTGGCCTGCATGTTTATAGTAGAGTGTAGAAAAAAAACCTCAGGGGCAGCTGCAGACTGCAAACTTAATTGTTCAGGCCACAATGGGATTATCATATTTGGAATCATTGAGGAAAATAGTGAGGAACTAAGATGTGTACAACTCCAACAGATGGTAATGTACAGGTTCTTTGTGATGTGCCAGTAAGTTGTTCCTTGTTTTTTGCTTTGGCAGTTCACTTAAGGTCCAGTACATCAGTCAAATTTTTTTATGTATAATGTCAAGGGCCTGGAGAATCCATGAAAACAAATTTACTTGCTTCAAATGTGTCAATATTCTATACTGGAAGCATGGTTTGAACAATGAATCATATGATAATTTATTCTTGATACACTCAGTATGGGTGCAACGTTTATATTATATAAGCATGTTTCTGTATTAAAACTATATTAATTGGGAATATAATGTAGAACATTGTGTTTGGGATCTTGTTTGGAAAGGATAAATAAATGAAATGCTTAAGAATTTACATAATATTGAGAGAAAAAATGCATTCTTTGGGTTATGATGGCAGTTGTAATCAGGTTTGCCATTGCTAAGCAGGGCTGTCATTGAGTGCAATGTTATGTCACTGCATTGCTTAGCAACAGCAATCCTGCAGTTATGGTTATGTGGTCAGAACCTCAGGGTGCCCAAGTCATTAAGTGGGAAGAGGCTGAAGTCCCCGGTAATGAGAGAGAGTGTGTTTGTGTTTGCGCGCTGTGGGTGGGCACTAGGGAGCGTGGGGGATTGGTGGGGGTCTCAGGGGGCATCAGGTGGGCTGACAGAGGTAGCGGGTGGGCCGATGGAGGCCACAAGAGGCGGAGGGGGAAGGTGTTGTGGTCGGGTGGGCCTATGCTTCAGAGTACGAACTGGTAGAAGGTAGTATGAAGAAAAAGCAACAGGAGTGACTTACTGGGACAACTTGCAATCTTCCTTGACATCTTCTCCATTGACTTTGTTTGTGGGGAATTGGCAGGGAAAGATTGGCCCTAAGTCCATTTTTTTACAGTTGCTGAACAAATGGGTGTAAGCTGAGGACTGCCTGTAATCACAATATATGATCAAGTTATGATTTTATTGCTACTTTTTCTGGCTACTAGTTGCAAAGACATTTATAAATTAGCAATATCACAATTCTCAATTTGCTGTTCTACAGTGGTGCTTAAAAGTTGATGAACTCTATTGAGTTTTCAATATTTATGCATAAATATTACGTAAAATGCCATTTGTTCTCCATAGACATCTCAAAACTAATACTAGAAAATTAGCTAAATAGAACAAATGATTCATTATACTCGTTCATTGGCTTATTGAGGAAAATGACTGTACATTTTATAAGAATAGAGGGGAGAAAATGGAGTTGGATGATGAAAAAATTCAAACAATATCTATGCTTCCTTTTTAGGTGAAAGTAATTGTTCCTCATTCTAGCTACTAAATAGTTACTAAATACTACAAATGAACAGAAAATTGGTACTCTCAAAAAGATTGATGGAACTTCTTGCGAGCTCTATGTAATTTTTTTATTATTTCATTTGAAATTTCTCTATTTTTTTTCCATGCAAATTCTCAGCCAACATTTCTAACATTGTCAGGGCCTCCACAAAACCTTTTATTTCATGTCTTTCAATATTCAGCATAAAAAGACTATATCAAGCTTTGCTTTTTAATATAGGGAGTCCTTAACTTATGACAGGTCAGCCATTCAAAGCTACATCATATCTCCCCAGAGCTACTTTTGACCCAGTTTGAAACTTCTGATAGCCGCAGTCTCATGATTGCATTTGCAGAGCACCAGTTTGGTTCAGTGGTTAAGGCAGCATGCTAGAAACCAGGAGACTGTGAGAATCTAGTCCCTCCTTAGTCATGAAAGCCAGCTGGGCAACCTTGGCTGGTCACTCTCAGACAAACTTTCCTCACAGCGTTGTTGTTGTGGGGAAAATAGGAAGTGTGTTGGATATGTTTGCCACCTTGAGGTATTTGTAAAAATAATAGAGGGATAAATGAATAAAAATAAATAAAATTATACCAATTTTCAGTGTCCTGTAGTCACATGACCACAATTTTCAGCATTTTTTTTTTTTACTTCTGGTTTCTGGCAAAAAAATGCCCATTGGCTAAAAATTCCTGTCTATGGGCAAGCAATAATAAAGAAACGATTCTGAGTAAATGCTCCTGTCATTCTTGGTTCCTTGTGCCTGACATTAATCTTGCCAGACTAAAGCTCAATCTACCTATTTTATATACCATGTGAAAGGTTAGAGAGGGTTCACTCTGAGCCTTTTCTTGCGTATCAAGGATTCCAGGCTGATTTTCCTCTTGTCTCCTTAGGAATGAAGCCCTCGCTCCTCCGACTCTGCACCAAATTCTACCACACCTGCTTAACAACTGTCAAAATTTACAATTGTAATTCCAGGCTCAATTATGGTCATAAGTCAGGGAGTAGTTGTACTTGTTTAATGTCATTGTAAATTTCAGTAACATGAAACACTGTTAAAAAAATTACTTTTGAAATTTGTTTGAGCTGGGTATATAACGTTGGTATAAGAAAGTCAGATAGAAATATTTCTAATAGTTCTAATATAAGGTAAAGGAGTCCCTGCAAATTTTACTCCGCTAGTCATTACTGATTATAAGGGGTGGTGCTCATATCCATTTCAAGGCCTTTGAACCAGCACTGTTTGAAGACATTTTCACAGTGATGTGGCCAGCAGGACGTCACAGAGCACTGTTACTTTCCTATCAAAATTGTACCTATACATCTACTTGCATTTGTATGCTTTCAAGCTGCTAGGTTGGCAGGAGCTGGGGTGAGGATGGGAGCTCACATTGTCACATGTAGCTCGGGTCTTGAACCTGGGCTGACGGCTTTCCAGCCAATAAGCCCAGCATCTTAACCACTGAGCCACCGTGCTGCCCCCCCATAGTTCTAATATAGTGCTCTTAAATTACAATAATTTAATTGGTATAATTAGTACTGTTTAGCTCTTTGTTAAACTTATTGCGTTTTGCGAAATTGCTATGCCATCATTTAAATGTTCAACCTAGAAAATGATTAATGAAAATTTATTATAACATAATACCTTAGATTTCTAAATGATTTTTTTATTATGATAGACTGGTTTATTTGGAAGTCTTTGTACTATAGTGCTTTATCTTAGAGTAGACTATTTGAAGCCTTCCCATCGCATCCTCCACTTCAAGCAAATCCACCAGAAACAGAATGTTTCAATTTTACACATTTTGTGTCAATTTTCCAGACAGAAAGTAGCCCCCAGACATTAAGACATTTAGCTACGGAAAGGCGGTTTCCTTAGTTTTATTTAAATACTAGAAGTTAAGATTCCTGCTGATAGTTCAGGACTGTTAGTGGTTGCCTGACTGTTTGACAGAAAACATTTCCTTTCATTTATTTAACCTTTGACTTGTGAATATAAAAGCTTTATCAGAATTGTAGTGGAAGTGCAAGAGAGCTGGAAATCGACCTTGTGCAACAAAGCTGAAGACTGTCTTTGAATGATGGCTCGAATGCCTGACTAGTAGAATATGTTAAATACGTTTTTAATTAGTAATGAAATATTGGGTGTTGTTGTTTATATGACAGGTAAGGACTACATTGGGTAGGATCTAATGGATTAAAAGCAATACATGGCCACATCCATGATTGATTTTGCAGATGCTATTTCCAACTTTTGGTTTGATATAGTGGGCAGCAAATTTTTTGAAACTTTTGCTAACCTGTTGAAATTTCTACCAACCATGTGAACCAGTTTTGTGAGTTGGCTTTTGTGTGATTATTGCTAAAGTAAAGATTTCTCTAGATTCAGTAGTATCTATCTTAAACTTATTCAAATCCTAATTGTGTTCCTCATCATTATGAGTTATCATATAAGTGCCTCAACTCATCCCATTCCAGTCTTTGTAACCAGATTTTCAGAAAGGTTTTATGTGTATCTTTATGTAGTTGAATGGATGGAAGCTCCACAGTAAAAAAATAATTCATGTAGTTGGGAGAAATGAGGGGAGGAAATATGACAAAATATCTGACTGAGGTGGCTTCCAGAAGCTTTGTTGGACATTATGGTGGTTTATACGAGGAATAACACAGGAAGTATGCATTTGCCTAGTGTAACTCTGTCTTGCAGATATCTTTGTGTGTAAATAATTGGTGCTTTTTTTTTCCCATAAAACATAATGGCCTAGTGAATGCATGATCATCCTGATCTTATATATGAAAATATTGGCACAAATGTGTGGATAAAAATATAGAAGGTACATTATAATAGTTTTAGCCATAATTTTTTGTAAGTATTCACTTAACAATTTAAGGTTGCTTTTTAAAAATGTTTAAGGGTTGCTGTTGAGACATTTCAACTGTAAAATGGAACTCTGATCTTTTAAAAATGTTGAAATTACAGATTTTTAAAGGATGGCGAATACTGAATATTGTGAATATTCTTTTGAGAATAAAAAACAAAACAGACTCAAAATATGCTCTATTTTTAAAAAAGAATTTTTAAGTATTTAGTTACAAATGAGATTTTTCTAAAGAAAATATAAAACAACCATTAATGTGTTCTAGAGAGAGAAGAAACTTCAGGCTTCTATTGAAATTACAGTTTTGGATTTATTGTCACTGGACAAATACAGAAAAATCCACATTGCTGTGAAAGCAGGTCATATTCTTGAACCCTGACTGATGGGGTTAAAAGGGAGCAGAGATGGATTAAATGAGTGTATTAGCAGGATATTTGACAATTGTTTGGAGTACTCACTAAGATTTATCTTTGACTGTTTGCTGATACTGTTTAATTATAAAATATATTTAATTAAAAATTCATTTCTACTAAATATCAGAATACTTGAAAAATGACATAGAAGGAAATTGCTCTGAATTTTTAAACTTTTTTAAGTGTTTCAGAAATATGGCCTTACATAAGGTCTGGATTGAATTTTCTCCTGCCAATACTTCCCAGTGCACTAACTCTGTGTCAATGTCATGTAAGCTAGGTAGATAAGAAGAACTGTTGCTTTCCCACAGAGAGAAGTTGCTTAATCAAAACTTGAATTGTAGTCAGAGTATTTTTTAACATTGCTTCTTTCTTTGTGGTTTGAAATACTTTCAAAGTTATCTTTTCTTGTGAATTTTCCACTTCTGTATCATCAAACTTGCTTAAGGTTTTTCAAAAAGCGCATTACAGTGAAATAATTTTTAAATAATGCTTCCTTCTCTTACAGCTGTTCTGTTTGTCTTTTCAGCTATTTGCCATGGTTTGAGATGTACTACAAACTTTTAAATACACTGGCGGAATATTTAGCTAAAGAGCAGGTAATTTTGTTGTTATTAAATAGAAATGATTTTCTGAAGAACTGCTAATCAATGATTTTAAGGTAGTAGTTCCTTTTTTTGAAAAAAAAAATCAAGAATTGCATACATTTTAGGTTACTGCTATTATTACTTTTCTTTAAAATAAATAGCTTAATAATTTAAAAACCTTTTTAAGTAGGGAAATTGAATGACATTTCTATGCTAGAAATTATACACCAGGATTACACCCTGGGATAGAATTTGAGTGTGGACACTTTTAATACTTTGTTATAAAATATTAAATTAATTTGCTAAAGAAATGCAAGAAAGTGACACAATTTATATTGTTAGAGATAATTTTATTCAGTGATTGTCATTTGTTTATGCTTAGTAAGATTTACTATAAGACACGTTGTGTTATTGAGGAAGAAACCAGTTATTTGTGAAACTGAAAATAGGTGAACTGTAAAGATAGAAATCAAGACTTCAGAAGTTTGGGTGCTCCATCACTGGAGGCTTTTAAGAAGAGATTGGACACTACCTGTCTGAAATGGTGTAGTGTCTCCTGCTTGAGCAGGGGGTTGGACTAGAAGACCTCCAATGTCCCTTGAATTGGCTTATATAGCGCTCTTTCTAAAATGGGTTTGGATATAGAATGAATTCCTGGAAGGGCTACATTTTTAAAAGTAATTTAGATAATTTGGGATAATTTTTGGAAAGTATGAACCTGCTTTGAATACTAAGATCAGCTTTAGAAACTCTAATCCTAGGGCCATTATCAGATTGTTGAGCATCATTCAGGAATGTATTGATGTTTGTTGAATTACCTTTCAAAAGAGATATGTTGGGCCCTATAGTAGTTTGTAGAAAATCTATTTTTTAAAGTGAGACAATGGACTTATGTTTAATATCAGATAATATTTTCATTTTATTTCTGCTTTATCTAGATTATAATGGTGGGCTATAAAGCTTTTAAATTAGGCACACAGAGTGCTCCTTATATTGTATAGTTTTCAATGATTTTGTAGTTCCTTAGAAAGCTTTGCCCTGGAAATAAAGAAATCTGGCATGTGCTATACATATTTTATTTTTATTTTGGCTTGGTTTTTATATGGCTTGGTTGCCCTTTCCACCTATATTATTGCTCTTTTTTTGTACTGTTCATTTGTTTATTTTTGTTGCATTTTTATACCAATGTTTACTTTATAAAATGTTTTTCTTTGGATGTTCATATAGGAATATGCTTTATTACAAATACAATCATAATCCATAAAACTTTGATTAACAGATAGAAAGACTGCAGTATTTTACAAATTAAGCATGGAATTTTTCATGTGTCCACTTGAGAATAAAGAGGGAAAATGAGATGGTTTCTGCTTGCATAGAAAGTGTTTGTACTTATTTTTGCTCTTGTTATACAGTGAATGCAAATGAAGTTTTTATGTCTATTGAATATATTTTTTTAAAAAAAAAACTTATTTTGCATAGGAAGCTGACTTGAATGATTTATTAGAAACATGGCATAACCATTCTGTGCCAGAGGCAAATACTCCTATCAGCTTAAATTTGGTAAGTATGGCTTTTACTACAGAAAGTTGAATTTTAATTAAAATATTAAAGATAAGTCCCAGCTGGATCATATAATAGGTCAACTCTGTAAATAGTGGTGCATTTGGTTTTCCCATAAAATTCTTTTTATAGATATGAGTAAATACGTTGATTATTATTGTGGAGTGTTCCATTGTGCTTATCCTTCCATATAATCTTGGAGGAGTAGCTGCTAGTTACTCGGTAAATGGCTCAACTTTAAAAGACTGTTCTACAAGAGATGCCAATTGTGCAGGAAATAAGACACATATTCAATACAGTTTCGCTAAATAATTCTGATGAAATAGAAACTGTTTACAATTGCTCTTATAGTTGTTTTCAAACAAAGCTTCTGAATAAATTAAACCCAACTTATTTGATTGAATAGTGGCTATGTACTACAGCATTACCTCTAATTTGGGGATCCAGGGCAAAAGTCCAAATGTTGACATTGGCCATATAAATGATACCGGTATTAATCTAGTACAGTGGTTCTCAACCTTCCTAATGCCGTGAACTCCCGCGACCCCCACCCCGCCGTCGTGACCCCTGCCCTGCCCCGCCCCTGCCCTGCCCCCTCCACGCATGTGATGAGGTAACAAAGGGGGCATGGCACCAGGGGTGAAATGCTCCCGGTTCGGGCGTGCCTGCGGGTCGCCGGACAGCTGGTAGCGACGGAAGCGGGAGACTTCGCCCACCCGCCCGGACGCTGCCATTTGGGTTCTTTTACCCTCTGTGCATGCGTAAAGCGTTCTGCGCACGTGCAGAGGGTAAAAGAACCCAAATGGCAGCGTCCGGGCGGGTGGGTGAAGTCTCCCGCTTCCGTCGCTACCGGCTGTCCGGCGACCCGCAGGCATGGCCGAACCAGGAGCATTTCACCCCTGCTGACGGTGGCACCAAGATGGCAGGCTAGCGTGCGCGGCGACCCCTGTGAAAGGGTCATTCGACCCCCAAAGGGGTAGCGACCCACAGGTTGAGAACTGCTGATCTAGTAAGTGCCATTATACTTCTTTAACCTATTTTAGTTTTAGGAATGATATCCAAAATACAGTAGTTTGGGATCAAGGAATTGGTGTCTCTTTTAAATGTGCTGTTTCCTTTTTACATTTCCCTTAATTTTAACAAATACCACACAATACATGTAATTAATTATTATTCTTTGCATGGTGCATTCCATACACTTAAAGATAGGTTATTGGTTATAGGTTGTACATATGGATGTACAAATTCTTTAATAAGAGACTATTATGTGAAAAGTTATACCAGTTATTAAATGATAAAAGTACTTCGAAAGGTTCTTGGGATGCTATTTTTAACTGTAATCAGTATAAAATAAAGTAATTTGATCCTCCATAAATATGTTTTATCCTTTCTGTCGCTTTCTCTAGGACTCAATGCAAAGCTGAAATTTTCTTGGCTAACACATTGACATTTTTTTTAATAAAGTATTTTGAAATTGAAATTTATTGCAGCCAACCAGTTTACTGGATGAATGAGCATGAAATCAGATGTTTGTTTAGAAGCCTTCTATCCAGAAGCGATTCATGATACAAGATATAATTACTGTAGATGAAACTCATAACTCATTTCCTGTTTGAATTCTTTGAAGAAAAAAAAGTGGGATAAAATATATTTTTAAATTGATTTAACACTGAGATGGACAACCTACAGTGTCAGAACCTCATTTGCAGCTCCCATGTCTTCATTTTTTCAGCTCCTGAAACTCCTCATCATAATGGCTGAAAATTGGTTTCCTGCTATTTTGAGATAGGAGGCACATAAACCTGTATTGAAGATTGCAAATAGGCACATTGGCGATAGAAACAAAAAATTCTGTCTTTAGAATTTTCATTCTCTTTAGAATCTAATTTTGCTATCATATGGGATTTGGTTCCACTGACTCCCCTCCCCCTCCAATGATAATTACAATAATTAAGATACTAGAAGATCGGGAGAGCAACAATCTGGGCTTTGTTATTGCAAATTTAAATTTACCATAGTAGTGAATATAATTATTTATTAATGAAGAAGAGGCTTCCTTTGAGAAGTTTTTAAAAGCCCCCTTTCCAGAAATATTTTGTTGTTACAAGCCTGTTTACAATAAGTACTTACAGTACTTACCAATAATTATAATATATATCTTAGTTTTTCTTACCACACCATTTGTTGCTTTAACAACATTTCCTTCTTTGGCAATCCTGTTATTTTTTCTTCTGCAAAACAAAAATAAAATCTTACATGACTTGAAAGGAGAAGCATAAAAGGATGAAATAGTCCTTGTTAAAAAGAAGAGGCAAATTCATTTAGAAAGGAACACATTTTAAAAAGCCAAATAAGCCTTGCTTCAAAAATGAATTGGTTGATCTTGTTGGAAAAATAACAAGTGTTTTCCAGTGAGCATACTTTGAATACTCAACCATATATGTTAATAGTAAGTGCAAAATATTCTTCTCAGGTCCTTCAAAAAAAAAAACTGCTTGCCAAATGATGTCTATTGATTGTGAGAGATTTATAAATGTCCCCTGAGAAATTACTATGTTGTGACTCTGGTCTAAAGAAGACAAACTACTTGAATATATTTTCTAAGAATATATATTGTCAGATTTGGAACTATATGTGTAAATTGTCTACTAAAAAGGGTCTTTATATTTAATAAAGTGACAATAGTTTATTCTTATACCTCTTTTGCTTATTAAAAAAAATGCAGAGAATGTTTTTTCTCTATTTCAGTTGTTTGTGTATTTCAGAGAAGGGATCTTAGTAGCCTAGGGATCAAAACTGTATTATTTTCACTGAATATATTTACAGATAGCCCTGTTGAAAGTATGTGAGCAATGTCTTCCCATCACATCTTCATTATATTTCAATGTCATTTTCATGATAATTGTTCAGCAGATTGAATGTTTGACTTCTCAATGATTATAAAATCAATCTCTCTAAATTACATCTTGCCAAGAAAGGTGTTTGCGATAGGAAATAGTCCAAAGATGTAAAAACGCAAGGATACAAGCCAATTGATCAGATTAAACATACAGACAGTCCTCGATTTATGACCGGTGATTTTATGAGTTTGCCTTTATGACAGCCGTAGAACAGATGCTTTATGGAATGTAAACAATCACCAGCTGTTGTAAATGATTGTGTTGCCCCTAGTTATGTGACCACATTTCAGGGGCTTGGCAATCTCTTCACATTTACAACTAGTTATCAAGTGTCCTGCAATCATGTGATTACTATTTGCAATCTTCTCTGTCAACTTCCCCAGAAAGACAATGGGGAATTGGCAGGGAAGGTTGCAAGTGCAGGAAATGGAGAATTTGAGGTCTGTTACCTTGGTACAGCAAGGTTTTCTCCTCCCCTCTATGCAGGGAAGGAAAATTCTCCTGTGTGCTGGAGGAACAGACCTCAAATCTGGTGAAAACTCTAGTGAACATCACTCTTCTGAGCCTTTCAAGAGCTGGTGTTCGCTACCATTTTCTTCTGCCCAAAGGCTAATAAAAACCAGTGTTCTGAAAGGCACATAAGGATGCTGTGTAGGTCAGGAAAGATGCATGGGGTGCTCAAGTGGTTGGCACAGTGCAAGTGCCAAGGGGCTGGGGAAATTGTGCAGGTGGGGAAGACTTATCCAGGCAACGTGCAACCTTCTTTTCTGGCTTCCTCATTACGAACATTCCCTGCTAGTTTCCCATAAGTAAAGACTTGGTGGACAATCATGACTGAGTTTACGCTTCCTGTTGGCTTCCCTATTAACTTGTGGGAAGCTGTCAGGGAGCGTTGGAAATGACAATCATTGACCATGGCAGTGTGGAGGCACTGTATCAGCCACAACTTCTCAAAATTCCATTACCGTGGGAGTAATGAGTCCTAACCTATAAGTTAACCCATTTGAGTTGCTTTGGTTCAAAAAATTGCGTACTCTGATGCACGTTTTTTCCCAGTTAAAGGTTACAAGCAGGCAAACAGACACAAGAGTTTTACTAGAATATAGATTGTGCTGTGCAATAAAATTGAAAATAGAGCAGCATGGCAATCAGGATTATTTCTATTTTGAAATAAGGTTTCCCATCACCCAACGTTAGAACAAAAGTAGGACATTCTGAAATTGTAACTAATGAATGAAAGGAAATGAAATTTAGTTCTATATTAAACATCTATGGTGTTCAGAATTTTCAGTTGATCAAATCTTACTTCAGTCAGCTTTTATATCAACCTATCATGTTGTCTTGTTAAAAGCACAATAGCTTTCTGTACCTCATGTAATTCAATATCAGTCATTCCATAAATATAAATTATTTCTTGCAAACATAAGGGGAGAGGTAATAGGTTTTTTTCTCCTTTATCTCTGTAGTATTCATAAAATATACTTCATGTTGGTAGTGAAATATATCTCAATTGTTTTTTTTAAAAAAACACCCCTTTCTAATTTTGGGTGTGTTTCCCCGAAAATAAGACCCTGTCTTATATTTTTTTGAACCCTGAAATAAGCACCTGGCCTTATTGCCATGCACTCAAAAGCCCGATTGGGCTTATCAGGGGATGTCTTATTTTGGGGGAAACAGGGTAGAAATCCTCTTTCCTCTTTTCTAGTTCCATTTGCTTGCTTTCTGCTTTTTTGATTAAAACAAATGTACATTTCTTTCAATAAGTTTGGGTATTCCTTGAAAAGCCTTGAAAGCTACTTTCAAAAATCTCACAGTGACAAATAATTAATGTAGGTAGTTCCTGATTTATGACCATTTGTTTAACTTTGGTTGGCCTCTGAAAAAGTAACGACTGGTCCTCAAAGTGATGACAATCATGTTAACCCCCACAGTTACATGATCACAATTACGGCAGTTGGCAACTAACTTGCATTTACGACATTTGTGATTTGCCATCTTCCCAACCACTTCCGACAACCAAAGTCAACTGGAGAAACTGAATTTGCTTAACAATCATGTGAATCGCTTAATGACCATGGCAGAAATGATTGCAACATTGAGTCCGGTCATGTGATGCCTTGTTTACAACAACCACATTGACTTAAGACAGAGGTTCCATCCCAATTGTGGTCATAAGATGAAAACAGCCTATGTCTTTTTGTATTAACCATTTTGTCACTGTGAGATTTTTCAGAGTGAGAAACAGTAGAGTGAAGAACCATTTCCAGGCTACTAATTATATCCCAAATGAGTGTGGGCAACTTCTTTTCCAAACTCCTTTGTAAAAACCTCTGTGTTTGGTTACCTCTCATTTCTTTTTAAAAACCATGGAGAATGCATCTTATTTAAAAAATTATTCATAAATGTTTCACAATGAGAACCATAAATGGTAAGGGTCAGTAACTATAATCCCCAAAATAAAATTAAGTTTTGTGAGGAATATCACATACCCCTTCCTTACTTCCAGTTATGTGTCACTCTAGAGGTAAGAAAATAGCAACTGGATATGTTTTTATTGTAGTGCACATCTCCATTAATCCATTTTCTAATAAAATGTTTAAATAATAATAATAATAATAATAATAATAATAATAATAATAATAATAATAATAATAATAA
>QLTV01000984.1:16737-27065 GCA_003457575.1 Thermophis baileyi
GTGGAGGAGGGAGGGATTTAGGGAGAACGAGACGGAGGGGAGGGAAAGCAAGGATATCAACAAGCAGAGTCCGAAAGGTGGTACCTTCACCTGCAGGGTGAAGGAAGCTCGGTAGGGCTGCCAACCTGAATAGGGCAGCGTCCATGTAGCAGGAGTTACAGTGGCCTTGGATCCCTCTCATCCGCCCTCGGAGGACATTCACGGCCACCTCGGCTCTCAGGGGTGGCGAGTTGCTCTGAACAGACAGACTGTCCACCTCACCTGAAACAGAGCAGGATTCTCTGTAATAATAATAATAATAATAATAATAATAATAATAATAATAATAATAATAATAATAATAATAATAGGACGCTGGCAGCAACTCTTATCAACCATTAGCACCTGTCAGTGGTATTTGTGACACTTTTTTAAATGTTCAGTTGACTGAGTTTGATGTTTAATGAATAAAAGAGATAATAATAACAATAACAACAACAACAATAACAACAACAACAACAATAATAACAACAATAATAATAGTCTTTTTGAATAATAATTTTGTATTTTTATTTTTTTTCTTGACTAGCATTCGTATTTTATTACTCCTGATTTAACTGGATTACCAACTGTTCCTGAAAGTGTAAGTTTTGATTATATTTGCAATATTTATATAAGTTTACAAATTAAATCATTTAACAAACATCTGTAGAAATCTGAATAGTTATTGATTAAACTCCCTCATTAATATGGCTTCATTCACCTATAGGAACTGCATAATTAAGTATTAATGTAATAATGTTGAATATTTTGGATAATGTGTGTATATGTATGGGCAGCAATGGGTGTGTGATTATATCTGCATTTATGCAGCTAATTTAGCTAAAATTAATGCAAGGGTTTACTTAGGATTTACTGTGTATATATAATTGGAGTTTTAAATAAATAGTTATAGATATATAGTAAACTCAAAAACAAGCAATTCAAGAGGTGCCTTTCTGAAAATATAAGATTATTCTTAGACATGTTTTCAAAATATGCAAATGATAATAGATAAATTTCAGTTAAATGCTTATTAAGGAGATACATTTCTTTAAAAAGATTATTTTAACTAGACAGAAATAAATTTATATATAATTCAGTTACCTTTATTAATGTGTTAACAGACCTTATTCTTCATTTACTAGAGAAATCTTACTGAATATTTTGTTGCTGTGGATGTGAATAACATGCTACAACTTTATGCCAGCATGTTGCATGAGAGACGCATCATTATTACCTCCAGCAAGCTAAGCACTGTGAGTACTTCACACATCTCTTTTCAAGTAGACTATATTGAGCATTTCACAAAAAAGGCTTGCATATCTCTCTAGATTTAAATATGTCCCTTATATACTTATGAGACAATATCTACATACTCTTTTTAAAAGATGTCGTTTTAATCTGACTCTTGAAGCACGAAAGTCTGATTGATATAGGCTTACTCAAATACATTAAGGCGGGTTAATTACTTTTTGTTACCCAGGGATGAGAGTTCTTTAACCCTCTAGAGTTAGATTTCTATGCCTTCCAACCTATAAAGAATTCTTAAGGGCTATTATAAGATCTTTATTATTCACTTGTGGCTTATTCCATCGGACCTACTAGACAGGAATCAAAGGGCCATGATAATAGCTGCTATCCTAAATCTAGTAGTGTTTGGGGAAGATATACTGTAATGACTCTGATTTTGAGCAGCTCTTCAGACTGATAATGACTTACTATTCCAAATACTTTTTTTTATTACATCAGTTTTATGCCTCTGCCTAGGCTGAAATGGCTTTCTTGTGTCATTGCAGATGGAACTGAGATAAAGGGTGTACTGTGTTTATCCATGCCTAAATCTTTTGATAGTCCTGTTTGTTTCAGCTTTTCCCTTGTGGTGTCATTTATAACTCTAAATCCATCACCGTTAAGTTGAAAATAACATTGCCTTCATGCCAGTGGGCATCATTTATATCTGCATAGTGTCTGCTTAATTTAAGCCCATAAATAAATTAATTAAACTCCCTCAAACCTTTTGCTTTACTTAATACTTTAATACCAGACTTTAACCATGCGAGTCTCTATTCTTTCCTTAACAATAAGGTGGATGTGCTAACATTTTCAAAAAACTAATGCTCATTTGAAGATAAATCCATTACAAAAACATTAATTTTAATTAATTTTAAAAACTTCTTGAATGATTTGTTGGCTTTTTATTTGTGGAATATAAATCCTTGGATTCCCCCCCCCCGCCCGGCCCCAAAAACACAAACAGCCTGCCGTATCAGTGAATTGCATTACTGTAACTTGCTTCTTATAAATTGCTTAGAAGGACTAGCGATACCATTTTCTGTTCTTCATATTCCTCTTCCTCCATTTTTTTTTTTTTAAGAAAAGAGAAATAAAGGTCTCATTTAGTAGGGAAAATAAAATCACCACAAATTATAATGTTGATGTTGAAAGAGACATTTTTCTTCTCTTCAGCTAGCATGGCAAGAATTTTTTTGAAAATGAATCAAATGCAAAACAGCATCAGCCATTCTGTGAGGTTATAGCTAGAATTGTTAGTGTACTCAATGCAGCAACTTTCTTATGTATAAGTTAACTTGCAATACCTGGCCAATCATAAGCTAAGCAAGCTCACACTTGATCAGTATTGGTGTGGACTAGTCTAAGAAGTTAAATAAAACTGGGAAATGTAACAGCAAAATGCTTTTTTTGTTTCTCAGCGTTTTCTTGTTCCTTAAACTATTATATGAATATATTTATTTCAATTTGAAGGCATCTTAATTTTTTTGTTTCCATGATCACTGAAGCAGGGTTTAAAAGCTTAAACTAGTAAGATCCTGCAAATGTAACCAACTTGTGGTCAACAGTACAGTCTAACAATTACAATCTTAGCTTACATTAAAATAAGCTAATAGTTTTATACTCTGAAGGTTCATCCTTATGCACTGCTAACTCCAACAGATGCTGTTTTAACTATTTTCAGAGGATGCTCTCATTTTTAGCCCACGGTCAAGGCAGCTTACTTTTTTTATTTAAAGTTCCAATTTATAAAGGCCATTTTCCTCCTTTCGTGACAAAAGTCTTGCGGTACAATCTGTGATACCGCAATGATTCTGGTAATGCTGTCAGGGCTAGGATCGGTGTAGCTCCAGTGTCCACATGGGCTAGTGCAGGAGCTCCCCTTCTCCTCTATCGTTTTCTTGTTGTTTGGGCAGTTCTATTTTTCGCAGCAGAAGATTCCATTTTTCCCCCTTCGGCCTCTATATTTACTGGATCTCCAATCCCATGAATCTTGTCTGATGGGCAAAGAGCTATTTCTCCTCACATCTTCCGCTTGTACTCCCAGACTTGGCAGGAGGTTGGGAGGATTAGTAAAAGAAGCAGAGGGTGGTGCTTGTAGCCGCCAATTCTCCAGTTCATGGAATTGATCTGTGGGATGAATTGTCTCCATCCCATCCAACCTCAGAGGACATTCCTTCACGGTGATCCTCAGCTTGTTAGCCTCGGAAGGATAGCTAGAGATATACTGGGCAGAAGAATAATGGACTCTCTTTTCCTGATCTCCAACCCCACATATGACCTAAGACCCAGTGGGGAGAAAGGCAAATATTTTCATTCTCCTGATAAACTATGGATGAGATTTCAATGCAATTATGCTCAATTTGTAGAAAAGGCAAAAGCAGAAAATTTTATATTGAATATAAAACTGAATTCTAAGGTTGTCAGTTATATTTAATATTTTGTATCGATCGTGGATATTTAAATAAGAGTGTATTACGTTTACCAAGGAATTAATTTTCCATTTATTTCCTAATAAGACCAGGAGTTTTGTTTTTTTATGTAGGCTACTTTTCTGTAAGAGTGTTATCAATTCCCTTCTTTTGTTGAAGGAGTTGTCCTTTATCTTTGGAGGTTAACTTAATATCAAGTGTTTATGACAGTTCATGCAGACTGAATTATGATGTCACCTCCATGTTATCAGCTCAGTTTTGGTTCACTAAGGGCAGTAGGACCAAGATCAAATAATTCAAGCTCTCTCCTTCTTGAGCTCTCCTTTTTGGGGAGGGGGAGAGAAGGGAGGTGGGAGTGCAAAATTGCCGTACTGTAATCCACATTCTTTACATCTGGGAACCCTGTGCCACTAAGTTGTGATAATAAAGCACTAAACTTACTATGCATAAAAATTAAATAGAGGAAATGTCTGAGACCACTGAGGGTTGTGTTGGTGGAAAGCAATAGATTTCGCTTAAAAAGTTATGAGAATTCCACTACCGATCAGCTTCCTGGTTGTCCCTATATTTGCATTTCTTACTTTATAATAGCATTTTAACTATGAATGAATGCATATCATGCATATTTATTTCCAAAACATTTATTTTATAATGTTTTTATTTTGCCATCTCACATACCCTTTGCCTGTTGTACTTCTTAAATCTATGATATTATGCTGTATATCAGAACTTTAATATTTGTGGGTGTGAATTCAGTGTATTTTTGCTCTCCTTAAACTAGCGTGAGAAGCATTTTCAGAAAGGCATTGCTAGAGCATTGATTTTATGCCTGTTGTAGACAGGCCTGAGAAGTTTGGGCCCCAAGTGAACCTGCTGTGGTACTCTACCAGAACATCATGCTGTAGTCTTGTGTATTCAAAGCAAAGGAATAAATCATGATTTTACAACAGTGCATCAGTTGACTTATTGCTGTTTTGTGACCACTGGATGGGAAGGATTGCTGTTTAATGCCATGTCATTGGTTCTCAAGTCAGTCAGGCATGAAGGCTTGTCATATGCCTCTGTAATTGTACCTCTCCAGATTTCCTCTAACTAGTCAGCTGGGGCTGTGCATTTTGTCTCTAACACCCAGCTGGCCTGTGCCTGACAGGAGCCTTCTCATCATCCTGTCAGTAATATGTTAAGTAGTGGGTGTCTGTTTCAAGGCCTCTGTTAGAGAAGCAGGTGGAAAGGATGCTATGCTTTAATGCAGAGGTCGACATATTATCTCTCTTCCCCATCCCTTTAACACACACACACACACACACACACACACACACACACACACACACACACACACACAGCATCTCTTTATCTTGGAATGGACCATGGACCAGTACATTTGTAAGTACATTCTAAGTGCATAATCTTGAATCTTCTCACAAATAAATTTTCATCTCCATAAAAACAGCAAAAGGAAAAGACTAAAAAGAAGAAAATAAAGTGTTTCACTGCAATTGGGAGGCTGTCCTTTCCCTAACTCAGTGAATCAATTATGACCTCATGTTCTGTTAGATAACTCTTAACTAGTTGATATCTGCAAATAAGATAGATTTCTTCTTATCAGTTCTCCTTCCTTTGACAGACATGGTATTTCATTTAATGTTGTCAAGGGAATTGAGAACATTTGAAAGAAGCAGAGCAACTGACCAGATGCTAGGGAATGCAAAACAACCCCCATTTGTTATAATTGCATTAACCTTCAACATGCTCGTCTTCCAGCTGACTCTAAAGAAGAGATTCATGAATATTTGCCAGTTCCAGATATCATAACTTAGTTACTTGTACAATAATTTCTTGACGCTTTTTAATCCCAATGGATGTAAGCTTTATTTGCATTGATAACCTTTTCATCAAAATGCTGAATCGTACTTTTAAAACTTGATCAAATGCTTAGAAGCAAGGCTTGGAGGGTGAGATAAGAAGGGGGAGAAGAAATGTTTGGTCCACAATCAGCTACCTCTCAAGGACCACTGAGATATAATACATTTTCACATCCGAAGTGGTTCCCTCCTCTACTGTTCAATGCGGAGCCCAAAGATTGATCTTCCTTCCACTATTAGATTGTGAATTTGCCCAGTTCCATAAACACCCAGGTCTTTTTTGGATCAAACACTATTGATAATTTGAAAAATATGGCTAACTCTCTTGTCAAAAAAACTTTTTATGAGATTTCTTACCTGAGTGAAAATAAGCAGATCTAAGAAAAAGAAAATAACTTTACAGTAATTTCTGCACTTCTTGTATCTTCAGTTTCAGAGTCACTTGAAATAATAAAGAATTAACATCAGGCCTGACAAAAAGCAAAGGGAGTTATATGCTACCTTTAAAATACATGCCCACCCAGACTTCTGGGGAAGCAATGATGAATTGAAGACAGCGCCATTGAGAATGCAGCTTCCAATCATGACAGAACAAGGAGGACTTGGGATTGCCCACATATCCTCCAGACAACATATCTCTGGAAGAAGGCCATATGTGGTCTTTGGCAAGTATAGAGCTCTAGGAGTCAAAGGATCGCCATCTTTGCCCTTATCACAGTCAGTGCTTTCAAAAGGATGCTAGTTTTGAATACTTCCTTTCTTAATTACTTCTGGAAATTGCTTGTTATTGGGTATTTTAGGGATATTAAGAACCTTCAGAAAAGCAAGTTTCATTAGATGAGTTTCCTTTAATCCTTGGTTAGAGAAGATTTATGGAAGTTTAAGGATTTAAAAAATTCTTACTTTGGAATACAGCAAAAGGGTGTTTAGAACATTGATTTTGGAAAGTTACAAATGGACTAGGAGGCCATATTACTTTGAAGTAAGATTCTGAAATTAATTACAATAATCCTTCTTGTGGATTGTTTAGAATGCTATTAAAATATATTGAGATTTTGAAATTCTGTATTAAGACATCTTCCCTTGGAGGTGGATATCTGGAAAAATGCATTCATTTACTCTTAAGTTACTCTTAAGATTGTCTGCTATCATAAAACAGTTAAAATTTTGATGACACTTCTGAGAAGAGACTAAGAGAAAATGAAAAGAAATCAAGTTCTGGGACACCATTTAAAGAGATTAAAGATCAAGATTGTTAAAAGCAAAAGAACATAACATTGGTTTATTTGATCAAGATTAGTGAATATCTTTTTTCAGAGAAAGTGATGTCACTGTTGAAAGGAAAGGAATATAAAATTGATTTATTTGATGAAGGTTAAAATACTATATCCTGTTTTTGAGAACTCTTAAGGGATTTTTGCTGATTAGGACAGAATGATGAGGCTTTAAGAATTTGTTTATATATGAGATATGGGAAGAAAACATGTTTATAGTAACAGAGAAAGTGATAAATTACTGAAATTGTTGGTACTTGTAATGAAAGGGAAGGAGTTATTTCTTTATAGAAAGGTATCTCTTTTTAATATATATAAGAATTATTATATATAGAATTATTATACTACATTACATTATATTAATAATAATTATATGAAGAATAATTAGTACACAAATGATTTTAGAAAGCAGAAAGATACAGTCTTCTTAGAAGATAATATATCAGTCTTCTAAGAAGGTATCAGCTTTCTTTCAAGATTTATCGTTATTCATTATAGGCATTTATACTGAGTCCTTTGAATGAACAGGCAACTTACCAGTAGTTGAACCATACATATTGTCAGGCACAAGACCAGAAATGAGACAGTGAAATAAAGTCCAATCCTCTGTTTGCTTAAACCTAATAGACCAGGCCTGTCAAACTGGTGGCCCGTGGGCTGGATGCATCATGCGCAGACCACGCCTAAAGGCAAAAAACATCACGATACATCACGATATGTCACGTGACGCGATCGAGTTTGATACCCATGTAATAGAATCTTTCCAAACTATAGCTATACTTTTTGAGCTGCTAGATATATCTTGAGAGATTCTAGGGTGTGATTACCCCGGACCACTTCATGCCTTCCTCTTCCAGCTTGGGACTGTGCAGTCTCTTGATCTAAGTCTTTTTCTGGGAAAGCTCTGGTAAAATTCTCCCAGGCTGCTGCTGCAGAGAACATTCCATTATACATATCACTCTGGTAGAAAATGTTATGCAAAAGCTTCTGATTTGGTATCAAAACCTTAAACAATTCTTTCTCAAAGATTTATATATGTTCAGAAACTGCACTTCCAGAATCTTCTGAAGCAGCATATCAGAGGAACCTCATAGGCTACTGCTGGCAACATTATTTTTATCTATTATTTATTTATATATTACCTTACCACTTGGAGAAATTCACATTATATAATAGAGGAAAAGATCAATCTTGATTATTGCTTATCACATTTTGATATTTGATAAGACTATTTCAGTAAAGGGTTTGTTTTGATTTCAACATCTATATATTTATTTGAGATATGGTTTATTATTATATGGGCGATTTATAATTAGATTCATAGTTAAATACAGTGAAAACCTAATAATTCAAATCCTTACCAAGGAGTTAACAATTATTAAGATAGTGTCTGAGAATATAGTCACTTCTAAGTAGGTAGCATTTTTATAAAATTAAGGTGTTTTTAAGTGCTTTCTGGAAGTTGATTTGTGCCATTTGAAACTAATTTTAGAAAACCAGAAATAATTGTGAAAAGAATTTCCACAATTAGCATACTATTTATTTTAATGACTATATCATCATTTCAGTATAATCTACTATCAAAAGAAACTTTGACTTCTACATTTTCTATTCATTTCAAATATTTATTACACTTTCACGATACTTTTAAAAGTACAGTACTGTTTGTGTGTATGTTAGCTCCCTTACATTTTGCTGCATTTTTAATTTTTTAAAAATGAGCATTAATTAAATATTTAGACTGTAGACAGATGGTTACCTTCTGTCACTTTAAAAATGTTTTTAATGTGTTGCATTTCTCTCTGCAGCAGTTTATTGTTTATAGTTGCCAGTGTATTTATTTTGACATACTTCTGTTTTTTTTCACCTGCAAGGTGCTGAAATACTTTGCTAATAATAAGTTCAGTGAAAAAGAACACTTTTTCTGCATATATATATATATATATATATAGATAGATAGATAGATAGATAGATACAATTTCAAGCTTACATACTCATGTAAAAAAACCAGAAGCAATCTATCAATACTTTTTCTTATTAATAAATATTATTAAAAATCATGTCTCTTAATAAAACGTTAGCTAGAAAAACTATTACCATATTTTTGGTTTCTGGCTACCATAGACTAACAGCACACACACACACACACACACACAGATAGATAGATAGATAGATAGATAGACAGACAGACAGACAGACAGACAGAGATAGGTAGATAGATATAGATATAGATATATAGATATATATATTCCTATCCTTTTCTCAGAATAGCATCCTCAAACATCATTTGTCAGCAGGCAGGAACTAGAAGGCAAAAAATTATAAAGGTACAGTATCTTTAAAATAAGTTCAACTGTTGTGATTTCACCAACATTTCACGTAGTTTTCCTGCCATTATTTTTCCTGGGATGTTTTTATAACTTTCAAGTCCAGACCAGAACCCTCAAAATCTGTCTCCCACCCAAATATCAACTAGACCTAATCTTTGGCCAAGCATTCCCACTTGCTGAAATCCAGACTACCATTGAGGTAATTGCTATAATCCCTATCCCTAGGAGTGCATCCTTTCAAAATTAACTTTTTTATCCAAACCTTTTCAACAAGTTTTGAAATGGGATGAAAAATAACAAGTGAGCCTGGTAATGTGTATAAATGGACCAAATGTAGATTACACCTCTCAAAAGTTGGTAACTAAGAAGTACGGGTAGTTCTTGATTGTTCACTACAATTGGACCGGAATTTCCATCGCAAAGCAATGTAATTGTAAAGCGAGATGACATGAGTGCATTGCGTAGTGATGGAATCCCAGCACTCTCCATTACTGTCATTAACCAAGAGTCATGGATCATTAAGCAACTGCCCACCGTAATCCAGGCCATTCTGGGGTTGGCCCCTCCCAACCTTGAGCCTCAGCAAAGTAAAAGACTGCCTCCACCTTCCTCTCTCCCCCTCATACCTACCCTTTTGTCCACCTTGCACCCTTCCTTGTGGGGTGGCAAGCAGCTCCAGAAGCCCCAGCCTCTCTCCCCCCTCCAGTTTAGTCTCACCGCAGTTGACAATACCAGCCTGCATTCCAAGACTCCTGCTGCCTTGCACTCTGCTGCCCCAGCTGGCCTTCGCCGTCTTCTTGCTTTTACTTCTGGTGTACCTGGTCTGGTTGCTGGACCAGGCTGGAGCTTGGTTTCACGCTGTGAAAAAACAAAACAAAACCCAAAAGCAACCCCTGAAATGAGGCACACAAAAAAACTCCTGGCCCCAGCTTGCCTTTGTACTGTGGAAAAAAAAGAGAAGAAAAACCTCAAACAGTCCAGAGTCACAGCATGCAAAAACAAAACAAAACAAAAAACCACTTTCACTTTGCTACTTTTGTTTTTTGTTTTGGAACGCAAAGCTGTGCCCCACCCTGGAGCTTTTTGCAAAGGGGCTGCTTTGGGCTTTATATATATATA
>QLTV01000984.1:27171-42764 GCA_003457575.1 Thermophis baileyi
ATTTATACAAGCTGCCTTTCTTTGGATTAATCTGCAAGAAATTATTCATTTCAAAATTTGTTTTGTGCTAGATGTGATCAGTATTAGAAGTGAAGGTGATTATTTTATGTTAAAACAGATATTTCAGAGAAATTTGTTTATTTCAGGTTTTTTTTTTTTTGGTGGCACTACCATTCAGTTAGAAAGTTAAGGTTATTTAAAATAAAATGCATATGTTATTTTGTCTCTCAAAACTAAGGAACTATAATACACAGGCATACCAGGCAGGCATAGACATACAAGC
This sequence comes from Thermophis baileyi, assembly GCA_003457575.1. NCBI lineage: Eukaryota > Metazoa > Chordata > Lepidosauria > Squamata > Dipsadidae > Thermophis > Thermophis baileyi. The sequence goes on from QLTV01000984.1 coordinate 27,455, forward strand.
ATAGTGGTGATACGCCATTTTTCTGTATTTAGACATCTAATTGTTAATGAAGGTGTTAATGTTTTTGCTCTAAATGCACTGCATTTTTTAAAATCTTGACTTAATAAGGAAATTTATAATAAAATTCCCTTTCAGTTACCTTATGTGTCAATATTTTCCTTGTCCCTCATTAATTAAATATGTATAATGCATGCATATTTAAAATTGATTATTTTATATTTTTAATTACCTATATTTCAATAGTTTTTTTAATTCTTGAAATTATTTTTTCATCATCTTTTCTTTTTCATATAGTTAGCAGAAATTTAAGACCTTTATACCATCTAATTACAATTTTCATAAAATTTCATGTGTAGTTGGGCCCCATCTGCTTCTTAATTTAAAAGTTATTTTAAATGTTTTGGACATTTTTTCTTCAATTCGCATGTTTTGTCATTATAATTGATATAATTTCCACTGATACGTATGTTGCCAATGAATATATACTGTAGCATGATGGTTATTGATCTCATTGTTCATTAATTAATCTTTTGCACTGGTATATGGACAAAAGGCAACACGCATCAATTCTCTTCCTTTCAGCAATGCTTTGGTTTCTTGAGATCATTGCAATTTTTATGAGGACATCAACTAACTTTGTTTCTAGGAAGAATTCAAAATTATTTATCAAACATGCCAGACTAGAACAAACAGCTCCAATTGTTTACTTATTCTTTATCTCTTCTGCTATGTGACCAGTAACTCTTTCTCCACCCCCCCCTTCCATTCTTGTGGTTACCTCTCTGAGAAGGTGCAAGAACAAAAGACACAAGGAACCGGCTAATACTTGTCCATTCCCAATTCCTGGCGTAGAGGTTTACCACCAGGCAAAGCTGACTTAAAATAAGTGGGACAGGAATTATTTCTTTCTTTTCCTTCCTTGGACCTGTGCCTTGCATCCTCCTGTACGTTGAGTGGAGCCTCAGAAAGGGGCACCATCTGGGGATGGTTCACACATCATACTTAAGCCATTGGCAAGCTTAGTTGCCAGACCATGGGCACGCCAAGCTGTCCTTACCCAGTTAGGAGATAGAGGAGGAGGCATAGTGAAGGATTGCCTTGTAAAAAATTCAAGCCATGGGAATATCAGTCTTTCAGTGTCCTGGAAGACACACAAGACTGAGAAATCACTATTCCCACTGCAAAAAGCTGCCAAGATTGAAAACAAGCTGCTATGAGTAGAAACGTGAACTGATTTGTACTTGATTTCAGCTTGGAGTTGGCCTTGGATCTGAGATTGTGAATATGCATAGGGCTTAGGTTTAGTGTCAGAGACACAAATAGCTTACTGGAAAGTACAAATGGAAAAAGTAAGCAGTGAGCTGCTTCATAATGCTAGTTCTTCACCTCTTCACCTCAGTATTTATAGTAGCCTGAATCTGGAATCATTTATTAGTATTCAGACTTAATTATCTCATGTAAGAGAGAAGTACAGAAATACAGCATTCTGGCAAAGAACAGAATAGAATTCACAGGATGGTTTATTTATTGCTGCAGTGTATAAGAAAGCAGAAGGTTATATGTGGGGAACAATACAAGATGAGTTGGTATCTTCTAGATTTGGCAAACATGGTTTTTATTAAGAAAAAAACTTTAAACGAGTCAACCTCCTAGTTCTCTATATGATGAATCCCACTGTGGAATCTAAGTTTCTAATTTGGCACAATATGTCTGGTGTTTTCTTCCCATTCTGACCCTGAGAGCCAGTTTGGTTTAATGGTTAAGGCACCAGGCTAAAAAGGGGGGAATGTGAATTCAAGTTCCACCTTAGCCATGAAATCCAGCAATGTGACTTTGGACCAGTCACTCTCTCTCAGTCCAACCCACCTGACAAGGTTGTGGTTGTGAGGAAAATAGGAAGAGGAAGATGTGTTGGATATATTTGCTTCCTTGAGTTATTTTTAGAAATAATAAAGGCAGGTTACAAATAAACAAATAAATAAATCATATGTTCTCTCAATCAACTGGCCTGCATGCTTTCAATTGGCTTTTGGCTGAGCTCTTAATAAAAGATTTATCTTTCTGGATCATAAAGAAAATAAGCATTTTGCTTCTCCTTTGTAAAACAAGTAAAGCAATGTCATTTCAGCTCTTGTTGTTTAATCTAAAAATTAATTGTGTGATAGGATAGAAAGAAGAATAAATATTAAATTAACATGGGAATATAGTCGTGATGGCGAGCCTATGGCACGCGTGCCAGAGGTGGCAAGCAGAGCCCTCTTTGTGGGCACGCGTGCCATCGCCAGCTGCTCTTCTGGTTTCCGGTGCGCGCATGTGCACCAGCCAGCTGGTCTTTGGGTTTCCGGCGCTCCGGTGCGCATGCGTGCGCACACGTACGTTCCGGTTTCGGCACTCAGTGCCGAAAAGGTTCGCCATCACTGGGATTTAGGAATAACAGAAATATTAAGCTTTTTTTAAAAAAAGTGTCTTTCAAACAGAATGTTTTAAATATCATGCCAAAATTGAGTGATCATTTTGCTAGAATTTATCAGCAAAGCAATTTAGCAAGTAATGTGGGATAAGAGTATGTTAAAATCAAATTGTTGTAGCTTTGAGGAATATAATGAGAGAGTAACTAGTAATAATCTAAAGAAAATTATTATAGGAATAAATGAATCTTACTATCTTAGACCAAAATGATTTTAGGATTAAATATATTGTATTTTTCTAATATAAATATATATTTGAATATCTGTGTTCTGTAAGGATAACTACACATGAAATTAAGCAATACTATGTTTCCCATTTGTTGATTTAAACTCCATTTCTAGTCATCGTTAAGCCAAGAAATATAAAACGCTGTTTTTCATTAGGCTTTTAAGTTTCTTGAATAAGCTAAAAGTTAATTGATAATTTTAAAAAATATATAAATAAAACTGATTTGTTTAAAGCACTTTATTAAAATTTAGCTAATAAAGCATGGGTGTGAATATCACCTTGTATTAGGGAGGATAATTGTTATCTAATGCGGTGACATAAGTACAAAAGATAGGTATTCCTGGTATGGGCCATTAGTGAGGCAGCTGCTGGCCGCATGAGGCCATCTTCCTCAGGTCTTGCAAACCACTGTGTGCAACCAGCCGAAGAAATCCTCATACTGCCAACAACTGCCTTGTGAAGGGCCAGACTGGGCATGCTAGGTCAGCAGCAGGAGAAGGAAGATGGCAAATGTCAGCTAGGGCAGCAGGAGTTGCAGAGTGGGGAGTGGGAAAGGACATAGATGGGGAGAGATAGGTGGGTGAGGGAAGTTGAAGCACCCCTGCGGTTTTAAGTGCAAGTGTGCTGCCAATTTTGATCATGGGACTGTGCAACAGCCGTAACTTCAGGAACCAGTTACAAATCCCTTCATTCATCCCCACTGTAACTTTGGCTAGGTGCTGAATGTATGGTCATAGGTCTAGGACTATGTATAAGTGATCTCTGAAAATATAAAAGCTAAAAAAATTTCAAGCGTAGATAGTAATGTTTTTCTAATATCTTGCTCATTATAGATATACAATATGTGTACATTATTATTAAAGATTTAAGCAGATCTGATTTGGAGTCACATTAAAAATAAAAATTTATGGTTATTCATTATTTTGTTGGTAGAAAACAAATGTCCTGTGGGTGTTTTTAGTGTACTCCTGCAATAGAAGTTAACTGTTGAGAGATAATGTTTCTTAATATCCTTTCATGCATCCAGATTCCAAAGTCTCATACTTTTATGGGCATTGGTGGAAGTGTCTATCTTAAGCATTATGAAATTGGATTTTTTTCTGAATTTCTGCAGCTCCAATTTAAAAAATAAGTGTCATTTGTCATGTTTCTTCTATTGTTCCCTAGTTCTGCTCCATCAAACAATCACATTGGTTCCCTATTTGCATCTTCTCAGCTATTTCTTTTGAGGTTGTAGCACAAGTGAAAATGCTGACAAGATAGTGTATGTGCTGTCAAGCCATAAAGTATCTTAAGTAGTTTTCAGTTTACTGTTATTTCAAGTTGGGGAAAGCTAGACAAAAATATCCCCAGACAAAATATAATACAATTGTAGAATACATTGAGCAATGAATACAATGCTTTGAATAACTTTAATATCAACCAGAAGAGTCCTTGTATTTTATGCTAATATCACTTTCCCAAAGAGCTATTTTAGATACCTAGCAAGAATTTCCTTTTTAGCTTTTTAAAAATACTACATTGCATATTTTAATCCAATCATGTATAGGATTTATTAGCAGTGCATGTTTATTTTTGTTTATTTCTTGCTATGAATGTATTCATCTGTTTGAGAGGAGATTATTTATTTATTTATTTGTCAATAAACGGAAACAGAAATGTAATAATTTGAGATAGGGAATCTTGATGGGTACCAGATATAATATACTGGCAATTTACCAATTTACTTTGCAATTGAAATTGTAGACATTTGCAAACTGATAGTTTTGTAAAAAATTGTGCCATAGACGTTTCAATATGAAGTATCACATACAAGATTCTTCCCACTGCAACGTATTTTCTCCCTTTCACATGTACAGAAATAATTTTCATGCATGAAAAAAATAAAAAAAATGTGTTATGTAGAGCACTTGCTACACATGAGTTATCTCCAGGAAAAAATGTCATCATTTAATGTACATTTTTCTTTTTTAAAAAATAATTTGTATTAAAGATTTTCACATAAGTAAAAGATGTACATGAAATTATGTAACATAAAATTTAAAAAAATGAGAGAAGCAATGCAGATAGAAAAAAGACTAGAGATAAAGGAGCAACTTCCCATCTTCTTTACAGCACTTGCAAGATTCTCTCTCCTTCCTCTTTAAAATTGCCACATGGTTCCCTTTTCTCATATTTAATTCTTTGTAATCATAAATCCATAAACGATCAATTCATTTTTTTCTGCTGTCAGTAAAAAGTCCATAAGAGGTTTCCAGTCTTTTGTAAAAATACTTATTGTCTTACCCCTGATGAAGTAGATCAGTTTTGTCATTTCTGTAAGTTCTTCAACAATCCACTTCTCCATTGCAGATATTTCAGTAGTTTTCCACCTTTGTGCATATAGTAGCCTCATTGCAATTACCATATACAAAACTAGTCTTCCATAAGTATTTTCTAATTTGTTTTCCATAAATCCAAATTAAAAGGTTATTTTTTAATATTTAAAAAGTTTTCTCTTAATTTTTAACACAATATGACTTTTAATCCCTTTAGCCAGATTCTTTCCCATTGATCAATTTGTATGTTATAAGTGAAATTCTTAGCACACTTTATCTTGCACTATTTAACTTGTTTTTCTGTTTCAAACCTCGGCAAAAGTTTGTACATTTTAGCAATCATATGTTCATCATTTGTACACAAATTCAAATTCCATTCTTTTTCAAAGGAGAATATCACAAGGTATGATTTATGTCCTTGGTATACTTGAATATCAACAGTAGGTCTTGTTTCTATGCCAGAAAAGATGTAGGGTACAAGTAGTACTTGTGAAGACCTATGGATGAGTTTTTGAACCATTTTTCCTCAAAAAAGAGATGAAGACTACCAAGCTCATCCTCAAGGCATAACCAGTCTCAAAAATAACTACTTCTGATTTATTAACCACTTCAGATTATGCAGATGTGTCCATTGTTTTATTTATTTTGTTTTAGGTGATGTGCATTTTTACTTCATAGACTGTAGTATTTTAGATTTAGATTTGCACAATTTAATAATATATAAAAATCTAATAATAATAGTAATAATAGCTTTAATACCATCAAACAATATCTGCCTATCTCAGGTCCTTGGGAAGGATTAGACAAGTGGATAAAAATGCCAGTCTAAACATCTGACATTGATATAGCGTATGGTACAATGAATCATCATCATCATAATTTGACTTTCATGTTGCAAATTTTGCAAATTTGGTCATAGAGTGAACATCATTACTATAGTTTTAAGTACATAATTACTCTATTTTAGCAGATATATAAAAACTGTACATTATATTTCTAACTCTTAAGAATCAATCATAATGGTAATTTTTATCATAAGTAATCAGATTAATATGTTCTGCAACTGTGATTTAGTTGTATATTTAAAATGTATTGTTTTACCTCAGCAACATTTTGAACCAGTGTATACATCTATAGTGTCAAGTGTTCATCAGGGTATCCATGGGAACTAACATAGCTGTAGCAATCCTAAGAGGAGCAAGTCGCACAACATGCATCATGACATTGTGACACAAACTCTGACCTTAAGTATTGCATGGGATGTTGTGATGCACATCATGTCTCAAATACCAAAGAAATTATGGAGTTTGCATCTTAATGTCACAATGCCCATTTTGTTATAGGTATGGATGCCCAAGCTAAGGAATCCTGTCTTGAGACCAGCTAAACTCCCTCTACCATTTCTTAAATTTTCTTTTAGTTAAAGTAAAATATGAAGTTGGTATGCTACAAAACAAAACTTTTGTACTTTTCCCCCCATCACCCACCCACCTCTATTTGGATCAACAGGGATTTTTGAAAATTAAAAAGGATTAATAGTTCTCTAGAAGTATATCCAGCTTGGATACACTCTGAAGTTGGTTATACTTGTAGGGGAGAAAAACTAAAACAAACCAAGACTGAGATGGAATGACACTATACATCGTAAGGAAGTAAGAACAGGTGACAAAAACTAAAATCTGAGTTTGTTTTTTGGCAAGTTTTGTCTTTATTAATATATTTTTAGAGCATTTAATATACTAATATGGTTCTATATACTTGTGTCAAAGGAAATTTGCATCTATGTTCAGTGAAAGACTAATATGTGACTTTTTCAAAAGAAATTTACTCATCTTCGGGTATTTCAGTCTGTTCCACTCTTGAAAGTACTAGAAAGATAGCAACGTTCAGGAAAATACCTGAAATCTTAAATGCAATGATTATTATTAGAAGGACAGACTGTAACATATAAATAAATGTCTGAGTTTTTGGATTTATGTCAGTGATTATATTTCTAGGTTATTGTTCAGAAGAGGGGTAGTACAATCTAGAAGTCTAGCATTTAATAAAAGGTACTTCAGTTTAGGTGAAATTATCTGTGCTTAACTGTGTTCCATCCTTATTTTAAATAGCTGTTACTAATCAGTAGGCATGAGATCCATGACTAACCCATTTCCTGGTAGAGTTGCTAAGGGTTTAATATCTAATCTCCTGTCTCTTTGCATGTAAAAATTACTAGAAAGCATTGTATTTAATGGCTTAAGAACTATGATTAGAATAGTGACTATTAGATAAATTGTATGGGAAAGTAATTGGAAATGCATCCAAAGGAATACACATTATGGAGAATTGCAAGCTATTCATTTGCAGAAACATTAAATTATCTCTATAGCAAGAAAACAGCAATTAAAACAGCAAGCAGCAAAGGGGATGGTAATGGCACTCTGTAAAATTGCAGCTGATCTACAGAGGTAAGGAAACAAAAATTAATCAGAAATGGGCAGCTTAACTAAGAAATTATGACATCTTTGGCTGACTGGAGCATAACTGTCAAGCTTGGGCTGTTTGGTGGTCAATAGTGACATTCCATGTGTCAGTGAACAGAGTCTCTTGATACAGTAACCCTCAGTTCACACATTACTGAAGCTCCAACTGTCGAACATTTAAGTCCCTTGGTACTACTGTAGCCTCCAATTTTTCCTGACTGGCTCATGTTTCATTCTTTGGCAATTTGCCCTAATGATATCCCTCAGGAGCTTTCAGACGTTCTTCTTTTCCATATTTAATCCTGTTATATTAATCTGAATGAGAATATATAATGCTGTTCAAAATTGTAATCTCTTGTTCTGTTGCTTTATGGGTTGTTGTGTTTTTTTAAAGCATTTTCTCTGCTCCTAATTTAGGCCGGAAATTCATAACACAAATGGTTTGCTTAATTCTAAAGTGGAAGCTGAATTCTCTGAAACATCTTTGGTTTGTTGATGGCATTCATATTTAAGAAATACTGTAAAAGCCTCTTAAAACACGAGGTAGGAATAGCTGACAGAAGCATTTGAGCTTTCTCGTCCACTCCCAGTTCAGGTGGCCTGTGTCCCAACCCTTTTGGAAATGGCACTGCTCTTTGCTGAAGACAGCAAAGTATTATTTTTACCCATAATCTTTCCTTTTATAGTATCATCTTACAGATCCAGAACTTGATTTGCTTATTCCTTATTCCTTGCTTATTCCTTTGCTTTATATGTCTGGGCTACCATACTTCACCCATTGCACTTGATAATCTTATAGCTGTGTAAAGGAGTGGTACTTCCTTAACTGTTGTATGTCACCCAGAGTCACATTTTTGTAAGGTGGGCAGCCTTATTATTATGATATATTAATAAATAACAGTAACTTTGCTTGCTGGGGTGATCCACTTACAGGAAATGCACCTTCTCTACATTGTAAAAAGCAAGGCATTCAACCCACAAGTTGGAATTGCTGGTTGCTTATTTTATTTCTGCACACATAGAAGAACATTGGAAGCCAATAAAGTGGCTGATGCAATGTACATTGGCGGCACCAATACAGTTCCTACAAATGGAACCATATTAAAAAGTATGCTTTGAAATCTTTGAAATTTTAAGTGAAACGTTCTTTTAAGATTTACACAGGTTCATTGTGTTTATGGATGTAAGTATGTATATTTAATTTTGAATTGTTGACTTACATTCCATCTGCACAGTGGAGAAAGATATGGGGCACATCTCCTCCCCTCTTCACCCCTGGGTCTCTCTAAGGAACTACGTTAAAAGCATTGCTTATTTATTTATATTTACCCCACCTTTATAGATTAATCCTTGACTTTCAATCACAATTGGTACAGGAAAATTTGTTGTTAAGTGAGGTGGTAATTAAGTGAGGCATCACATGGCCACATCCAATTTTACAAACTTTCTTTTACAACCTTTTTAAGTGAGACACCAAGTGACCATGATTTGCAACCTCCTACCAGCTTTCCCATTGACTTTGCTTGTCAGAAGACAACTGTGAAGGTTGTATATGGTGATCACTTAACTCCTGGACACTGCAGATGTCATAAACATGTCTAATACTTCTCCCTCCTCCTATTTTCCCCACAACAACAACAATGCTGTGAGGTGGGTTGGGCTAAGGCTGGCTCAAAGTCATCCAGCTGGCTTTCATGCCTAAGGCAGGACTGAACTCAGTCTCCTGATTTCTAGTCTGGTGCCTTAACATAGAACAAACTGACTCTAAGCTAATACTTAGCTGCATTAGACCTGTGGGCCACATAGCTTTGCAAAAGATATTTCCACTGAAATATATTAGCCAGTCAGAGTGGTCTACCTTGAGACATCATAGTTAGGTGCCTTGCTTTTCAGCGTCAAGACATCACATACAAGCAGCTCAACCCATCAGTTGGGGTTGAGGAGCCTCTGCAAAATGGTACTACTTCACATAAGCCTAATATGTGTTTGCATAAGTCTACACACATACTCTTTCTCTTCCAAACTATCCTAGTTATTGATATTATTATGCACATCACACTCGGAAGGAGTGTTGTAGAACCCTGTGCTATTTTTTTTTTCTTTTTCAGTCATGTTCCTGACAGGCCCTATGGTAGGCTACCTAGGGGATCTTCGACAACTGAATTGTGAGTTGCCAATGCATGAGGCAGGAAATGCTGTGCTTAGTTGTTTTTGTGCAACTTGCAGAATGTCAGACACTTAAGTTATGTAAGCGGAATTGATAGATTGGCTCTTTTGTTCATTAATATGGCCCTAGTTTGTATAGTAATGTGTACAGGTGTTTTCTTTTGTGTGATCCACTATCTAAATGATAAGAAAAATTACATTCTGGTGCTTATATATCTTCGTCCTCTGGCATGTTTGCTATAAAAGATGCTTATGCAGAATTCTCAGTGCTGTGTAAACAAAGGTTCCATACTTGATGCCAGGTTTAAGTTTCTGAGCTCATTGCAGTCAGAATACTGTAATAAATGTACATTATTATAGCATCAGGAAATACGTAGTTGATAAGCAGAGATTTACAAAGAGAAAGCAGAGCAGTAGATTATATTCTGGCTATTGTGACCATACAGTGCCTTCTGAGAATTAGGATCTGTTTCATGTGAAATTCATCTGTTGGCTGCATCTGGCTTTCTTTGCAATCGGTTTGCCCTCAGAAACACATTGTTGTTAATCTCCTTCATAGTTCAAATAGCTCTCATAATATAAGCTAGGCTAACACTTAAGAAGTGCAGGGTATTATGTGCAAGATGTATTCCTTGTACCCTTTGTGAATTGTAAGACAGACTGGGGCTCCTGGGACAATTGTTAGTAGAGACTTAACTCCTCATTAAATAAAAGTAAGACTCCTGTTTAGCATTTTATTCAGGGAAGATTTTAAAGTAGTGCCAGCTTGGACCCATTTGTTTGTCTTAATAGCATTTTCTCTCTGGGATATTGTCCTTGGCATAGGGTTTGTTCTCTGTACCTGGGCCACTTCTGCCATACCTTCCCCTGCATAGCAAGCACTGCAGCTGGTATTGTTATCTCAGACGTTATTCTGGCCTCAAACCAAACCAAGATAGATCTCAGAGGGCCCTACTAAAAAGACCATTGTTTTTTTAAGATGGGAGTGGGGTGAACAATCTTGGGATGGTTATAGCTGCAATAACTGTCTGGGAAGGGTTGAAGACCACTATGGATAAGACATGAATGTATATGCATAAGTCATCTGATGAGTTGGAAGCTTCTGAGGAGCGTGGTGCTTGTGGGAGGTTTAATCCAATTTTAGTCTTAACATTGTAGTTATTATTATTAGCTATGTATGTGCATTTTATTTTATGTGCATCCTTTATGCTGCAAATTTTAGTAGACATAGCTGAAATATCAATGCTCAATATGATATAATAACTTTCTGTGTTGATTTTGGTTTTTAGCTTTTTTCCATAGTGTTATGTATTAACACTGATGTAGTTCTGTGTAACTCTATACTATACTTTAAGTTCCATAAGCATAATTACACAGTTTAGTAATACTGTGATTTTATATTCGGGTCAGTGATTCTAAATTTTAGTTGATTGACTGACTGAAATTGTGGGAAAGCCACAATTATACTGTTGTTATCACATAGAATTGTCATATTTCTGCCGTTCCATTTTAAATATCTGCTGGCTGATATACAAAGTATTTGTAATGCTCATAAAAACTTGTATTTCTTTTCTAAAATGACCAGTTGTATTTTTGAAAATCAATAAGGATTTTGGAAGCTTTATCTTGATAATTTAGCTAATCTTGTACCAATTCTCCCTTATTTCTATCTCTATCTCACTCTTTATGCTTGTAAAACTGAAGTTTATAAACCTGTGAAACAAAATGATGTACAAAAACCCAAAATTCTGCTATGAATCTAATCCCTTAGTATGAAAGATTTTTCAGTACAATTTACTTTCTTATGTTCTGGTTCACATTACAATAAAGAGAGAATATATAATGTGCTTTGTCCCTCTGAGGGACAGCATTCTGCCTATAAATGAATATATAAAGAAACATTTATAGATTGAAAAGTGGCTTCCTTTCAGTAGAAGATAACTATTTCTACATCTCTTTATAAGACACTGATTATTACTGATATTTCATTATGTAACTGACAGTAATACAGCCTTTCCGTTGTACATAGAAATTCAATATTTATCTGAATATTGTATATACATAATTGCAGGTTTATTGTTGCTGACATGATTAATACAATGTTTTACTTCTTTTCTTTCTTATAACATTACACTTTTGCTGTGTCTGCTTTGAATTCTAGTTAACTGCTTGTGTTCATGGGTCAGCTGCATTGCTATATCCAATGTACTGGCAGCATATATACATCCCGGTGCTCCCACCACATCTCCTGGATTATTGCTGGTAAGAAGCTAAATATGTATTATTCTTTACCTCTCTAATAATTAAGCAAGACAATATGTTGTTGCATTTTAATTAAATAAATAGGATCATTTGAAGATTAAATCCAGTTGTAATAGTACAGACTCAAACTGAAAACATGCCATATTTGGCACTACTTTATACAGATAAAAATATTTGAAACTGTACTTCTGCAGGACTAAGATATGAAACATGACTTATATGACTTACACGGCTTATTTTTAGATCACTAGGTTTTAGAAGTTGGTGAATTACTGACATGAGACAAAATCCAAAATTTCCTATCATCTTTCTTTCTTTATATGTTCCAAATAGATGTAGAGATACCAATGTGATTCAGAATGTTTCTCTATTGAGGGAAGGTAATCAAAAGGTCCTGTACAGACTCATTGAGAGTTATTAAATGTCATCATTACTAATTATATTTATTAATATTATTACATTTATTTGCCACCTGTCTCACCATGGGGCTACTCTAGGTGACTTAAAACAATAAAAAAATGAAGAAATAAAAGGAAAGTTTAAACAAAGCAAAAATAAATAATAGAACAATAAAATAAACAAAAAGAAAACCAAGAAAATCCATCAGTATGATTACCATAGTAAAAAAAAAAAGAGGGATGAATGGGGAGCAGAGAGTGGGAGGGGAGGTGGAGTCTGCTGTCAATCTAACAGCCACCTCCAGAGTAGAACTCCCCCATTGCTAATCATTACTAATTTGATGCGGTGGCTCAGTGGCTAAGACGCTGAGCTTGTCGATCAGAAAGGACGGCAGTTCGAATCCCTAGCGCCGCGTAACAGAGTGAGGTCCCGTTACTTGCCCCAGCTTCTGCCAACCTAGCAGTTCGAAAGCATGCAAAAACGCAAGTAGAAAAATAGGGATCACCTTGGTGGGAAGGTAACAGCGTTCCGTGCGCCTCCGGCATTTAGTCATGCTGGCTACATGACCACGGAATTGTCATCAGACAGCGTTGGCTCTTCGGCTTAGAAACGGAGATGAGCACCGCCCCCTAGAGTCGGGAACGACTAGCACGTACAGTATGTGCGAGGGAAACATTTACCTTTACCTTACTAATTTAACATTGCTAATCATTACTAATTTAGAACTGATATTGATATTTTGTGTGTGCTACATGTGGTATTTCACAGCTTATTTCACATCTTTTAGTATGTTACCTTACAGCACAAAATAGTTCTATAATTTAAATAACTCAAATGCTTCCAAGATTCTACAACATCTTCATGAGAAGATGAAATTCTCCTTGTTTTTGTTGTAGAATCAACATTTTTCACAATAAAACCATACTAATTTTCTAGTTCATACTTTATGATTGTAGTTTATCTAGATTTCTTATAAGTTAATATACTTGTCCCAGTCAAGAAAGCAATGATTTAATGGGCGTAAAAATAATTGAAATCAAAGGGCAGAGAGAGAATTTCAAAATAAGATGGCTGAAAGAAGGAGCATCCCCCTTCCAGAATGAAATAATTTCATTCATTGCTATATCCAATATACTGGCAGCACATATACATCCTGGTGCAAAAGTATACATAGCAAAAGTTTAAGCTTTCTGACATAATCAATGCTATATGATTGGACATATATCCAATCATATAGCATTATTTCATAGGTATAATGAGGGGAAACCAGTGATGCTCAGGCCACAGTAAATTTTATGTAAATACAGAGTGGATGTGTCCAACTTTCAGGGCCAGAAAAAGAATGGCCAAAAATCTGTTGACTTGAAAAGATGTGTGGCCTTGTGGAAAGGTCTAGAATGTAAACCCTAGATTTATAGACAGCTTGATTTCTCTTGTTTATCTGGAGTAAAGCAACTTATCAAGTTGTGTCATGTATTTGAAGGTTCTGCTTAATTGCTGCCTGGAGAATTAAAATTTATTTTGGTACCAAAAGGTCTGACAGATTTTGGATTTGCTTAATTTTTAAACAAGAAAAAACAATCCTATTAACTTCTTGGTATAGTTTCTTACCTCTAACACTATCTAGTTTATGATGAAGCATTTGTTTTAAGAATTCTATTAACATTCTTACAGGATTACAGAATTCTACTTAAAGCTACATAATGATTCTTTATAAAATTCTCCCTGTTTTTGTTGTAGAATAAATATTTTTCACAATAAAACCATACTAATTTTCTAGTTCATACTTTATGTAAGATAACCAATTATTTTAGAAAAATGATGGACTAGATTAAAATATATATTTCATAAGTTGATAAGTGATTGCCAGAACAAAAACATGCATGTGTCTTAATTGTCATTATTTTTTCTCCTTTTAAGTGCCTTGACACTTTCTTTAATGATATAAATTACTAATCAGAAACTGATTATGCCAAGCTTTCCCCAGTATTACTTTTCTATGAAATATGAAGAAAAAACTGATTCATGTCAAGCATTGTTTTTAAATAAAAAGTTGCATTTTGATTTTAATGCAAGATAATATGTCACTTTACTTTGGACACACTTAAACTAGTACCCAGTGGTTTAAAAATAAATGCTATGTTACTAAATTAATTAATAGAAGAAAAGTATTTGCACATTCAAGAGAGTTAATGGAGTAATATAACTTATAAATTTTTAAAATTTTAATTACAATTAAATAAAGTCTCACCAAATTAATATATAAACACAACTACTTCAAAAGTTTATAATAGCAGACAACATGTATCAACAATGCACTATTGTAAATGGGATATAGATTTGTACTTCAGTGAAAAATGTTAATTCTGGAACCCAGGCCAAAAAATGCAGATTTTCTGATAACATAATAGATTTGAAATATTGTGTATATTACCAAGAAGTACATCCTTAATACAAAGCAGTTAATACAAGTCATAGTTGTTATGTTCTAACTGTTTCAACTGTGTTGCATGGTTCCAACCAGGTCCAGCGTTTGAGCGGGAAAAAGCTCAAACGCTATTGGCTGGTCTGTCTGACAGCTCCCTATAAAAGGGCAAGCTGTCAGACTGCTCTTTGCTGGTTGCTGATACAAGAGCTGAAATAAAGAGCTGCTTTGGAAGTCTGTCTCCTGTCATCTCTACCCACTATCTAACAGTGGCGACGAGGGCTTGGGCCAGGAGAACTGTGACTAGCTTCTTCAGCACTTTCAACCAGCCAGGCAGACATCTTCCTGCCGCTCAAACGCTATTGGCTGGTCTGTCTGACAGCTCCCTATAAAAGGGCAAGCTGTCAGACTGCTCTTTGCTGGTTGCTGATACAAGAGCTGAAATAAAGAGCTGCTTTGGAAGTCTGTCTCCTGTCATCTCTACCCACTATCTAACAGTGGCGACGAGGGCTTGGGCCAGGAGAACTGTGACTAGCTTCTTCAGCACTTTCAACCAGCCAGGCAGACATCTTCCTGCC
>QLTV01000984.1:45339-59215 GCA_003457575.1 Thermophis baileyi
GCTGCCTCACCACCATCTGTATTGCGCAGGTCTAGTAGTGCTCCAAAACGCCCCGCCTACCTGCGTGATTACGTATGCTGGACAGCTCCATCCAGGAGGGGAGGGGTGTTATGTTCTAACTGTTTCAACTGTGTTGCATGGTTCCAACCAGGTCCAGCGTTTGAGCGGGAAAAAGCTCAAACGCTATTGGCTGGTCTGTCTGACAGCTCCCTATAAAAGGGCAAGCTGTCAGACTGCTCTTTGCTGGTTGCTGATACAAGAGCTGAAATAAAGAGCTGCTTTGGAAGTCTGTCTCCTGTCATCTCTACCCACTATCTAACAATAGTGACAATCCTATTGATATGATCCTCAAATATGTTGATAATAGAGCAAAACCATACACTATACAGTAGGTTAATATTTCAATTTCAGAGTAGCATCCCCAACAGCAATATATTTGGTACTCATCGCTTAGTAAACATTCCCTGAGATAGCTAATAATATACATGAAGCAATTTTTGTTGAAGTAGTACCAAATGTATTTTAAGATTATAGGAATCTAATTATACAGTATTTAAATTACCCATAAATTGACTTATCAAGTCAGGACACTGAAGATGGTTATTCCAAAGGTTGCATAAATAACTAATACCAATTTGTTTTACTTCATATAAAATATGTATTGGTTTATGAACTGTATTTAATTGGAGTGTTTGCTTTACAAATAGAAGAGTTCTAATAAGACTTCGGCTATGGGGAAGGAGAAAGATGTGATTTTAGGGTGCAGGGCTAAATTTTCTCTGCTACTCCCTGCTCTATGACTTGTGGATTTGGAAGAGTCTTCAACTACCTTCATGTATCTCTTAGGAGGATACAATGAAAAGGAGGAATGTGCGGAAATCATATTTCCATTCTTGGGTGGGACAATTTCATAAATGCAGTTTTGCTCAGTGGGTTTCAGAAAAGAATTTCTGGCATCTTTTCTATTGTAAATTTGTATGCTTCCCAAGAACCTAAAAATCTCATTATTCTTAACACTAATTTAGTGTCAGTGTATATAACTGCTCCTAACATTTGTAATAAATTGTAAAGCAGTATAAAATACAGAGTTATTTGTATATCTTTCATCTGTATTCTTTGTCATACATTATATATTGTTACTTCAGTTTATAAGTGTATGAAAAAGGCTGATTTATCTAGAAAAAAGTATCACAGCTAGGAACCTCCACTTCAAATTCACAGTTGTAATCATAAGTCTAATGCCTGCAACTTTTTTATAATATTATTCTCAATTTTATACTGAAGTCACATTTTAAAACCAGCTGACTAATGTGTAAACTGCAAAAGTGGTTCTGTACTTATTGGCAAACTGAACTGTCTTTATTATTGTTTTGCTTGTTTGAAGGCCAGGGATGGCAACGTGATGTTATACCAACACTGACATGGATTAAGATTTTGGAAGTATTTATTTAGAGTGAATTGATTTTTTTATGGAAAAAACTCAATGCTTTTTATTGATTGGGATTGTGGGATTTTGTTTGTTTGTTTGTTTGTTTGTTTGTTTGTTAGGGTGAACTCTGCAAGTATAATTTCCAAAGCTCTGAGGGCCACAAAAATAAGGGGGTTGAAATGTAAGTGGTTTATGGGCTTGTCATTCTGTTCAACCCACTTGCAGAATAAAATCCCTAATTTTAACTTTATAGTTTCCAATTCACAAGGTGGGAAATATCATTGGATGGGGGGAAAATAGTATTGATACAGCCTCCTCAATATGTTAGGTACCATTTTGAATAATACAATATGTAGCATAATATCACTCTGGCAGTCGTAACATTACATTTAGGTTGTATATATCTCTGTTGTATTTACTATAAAAATGTGTATTAGAGAAGTATGAAGGAAAGTTTTATTGCCATATTTGTGGGAAAGCTTTATAGCAATTAGTTAGTCTGGCTTTATCTGCTTTAACCAAGAACCCCATGCTGGTTTGTGATACTATATCATTGCGTCTCAGCTGAATCTGGTGTTAGGTCATCTGTGCCTATGATGCATGTCATGAATGAGGGACATAAATTGGTCCCAGTACACATTCCCTATGTTGCAAATCATTCCCTTGTTGAGTTCTTCTTATGACCCTTGTATTTTGCTGGCCACGTGCATCTGAGCAGAAAAGACTATGCCATGACAGATAATCAATACCATCAAAATGGGCACCTCTTTGGTAAAATTCAGGGCAAGCTTTAGGAGATACGATTTTTTTAAAAAAAACAGATAAACATTTTAAGAACATCCTGGGAATGCTTCCAACTTATTTCAGATCATTTTCTTTGCCTATCCTATGTTGTGCATAAATGCGGGCATGAAAGAAAAAGAAAAAAGAAAAAGAATTATATTTTTCTCCATCTTGGTGGAGATAGCATCCAGGAATCATCGTGGAGCTACATTACCGCTCCCCTAAATTCCGGCTCGGCGAGAGCTCTGCGCTCCACCATTAGCCAGGCAGAAGGTAAGCCTCGGTCGGTCGCCCTGACGGCCGCCGCTGCGGATCAAGCCCCCGATGTTGCGAGTCTCTGCCGCTTCGGCGGAAAAGACTCCGGCCAGCGCAAAGCGGAGAGGCGATGCCGTAGGGGCCTTGGGACCGAAGTCCACAGGCAGGAAAGCCACGGCCAAGCTCTCTAAGAGCGCTAAGGCATTAGATGGCTATTCAAAGGTGGATGAACATGAGGCACCGAGACGGCAAAAGGTGATTGAGCGTGAAATGGCCAGGGCGCTGAAGGAAGCTGAACGGAGGGAAGTGCCCCAAACAGTTAAGCAGGCCTGTTCCCACCAAAATGCAGGACAACCATTGGAGGTTACTGAGGCCTTTGACAGCCAGCCTCCCCAGGCCTTGTCACCAGATGGCGCTGGAGAGCAGATCTTTGCAGCAAGCTCCAGGCTGCCCAGCAACAGTGAGTCATATTTTGGCTCACTGTCAAATCCATTTTCTGCTCCAGCTGCCTGGCAACAGTCTTTAAGACAGAGAGCCTCATCCATAGCGGCAACGTTTACCCCAACTGCAGTGGGGCTCTGCTCAGAGGGTGCACAGGAGTTTCAAATCCCTGCTACTATGGGAGCCTTGGTATCAGAGGCTATTAAGCAGGGGATAGCAGCCGGCTTGCAACAAAGCCAGAGGGCTGCTTCAGTTCATTCTGACCGCCCCTTGCCTCCTGACATTCCTCAGATGGACCAGGCTTCAGGAGAATTTTTGGCCCTGCAGGAACCATACTCCCCTGCTTCTGCTAATCAGTCTCCTTCGGAGGAGGACATACCCAGGGACTTGGACTTGTCAGAGGATGAAGGCTTAAGGCCTGACCAACCAGCCTTTGCTGGCCTTTTTCGTCCAGCCTTATTTAAATCTTTGCTATTCAAAGCAAAAAATTCTGCTCGCTTGGAATCCCATCTGCCAATGCCAGACCCAACATCAGAAGCTGCTGACACTCTGGACTCACTGTTTTCTGAACCGACCACAGAGGCCGAAGTGGTGCCTTCGCCCAGACTATTCTTGGACTTTGTGCAGAGGCAGTGGGCCTCCCCTGGGGCAGGGATAAATACCAGCTCCTTGGATAGGAGATTCTATAACATGGCACCAGACCTGTCCAAGGCACTCCAGGTGCCTGTAGTGGATGCCCCAGTGGCAGCGTTGGCTACCAACTTGGTGATGGCAGATTCTGAGCCGAGGTGGCGCAGTGGTTAGAGTGCAGTACTGCAGGCTACTTCAGCTGACTGTTCAGCAGTTCAGCGGTTCAAATCTCACCGGCTCAAGGTTGACTCAGCCTTCCATCCTTCCGAGGTGGGTAAAATGAGGACCCAGATTGTTGGGGGCAATATGCTGACTCTGTGAACCGCTTAGAGAGTGCTGTAAAGCACTGTAAAGCGGTATATAAGTCTAAGTGCTATTGCTATTGCTATTGCTATTCTCCGGAGGATGGCCTCCGACCTGAAGACAAACAAGCAGAACAGTCGCTTAGGAAGGCCCACCAGACTGCTGCTTGGGCAGTTAAAGCGTCCACAGCAACTTCCTTCTTTAATAGGGCATCTTTGCTTTGGTTGAAGCAGCTGCAGGACAGGATCCCCGCGGGGGATACACGGTCGCATCAGGACCTTAATAAATTAGCGGCAGCCATAGAATTCTCTGCAGACGCCACGCTCAACTCGGCGAGGTTTGCGTCCAAGGCCATCGTGTCCTCAGTGGCTACCAGACGACTCCTGTGGCTCCGCCAGTGGCAGGCAGATGCCAAACATAAGTGGAGACTGGCCTCAGCCCCGTTCTCAGGGGAGAAATTATTCGGGGAGTCCTTGGATCCGATTCTGGTGGAATCAAGGGACAGACGTAAGATCCTCCTGTCCCTCACCCGGCGTGCGGATTCCCGCCCGCCTCCTTATTTTCGACGCCAGTCCTTCCGGGGGTCGGACAATGGATTTGGTCCTCCGCATTTCCAATGCTCCTTCTTTCAGAGGCAGGACCAACTGGTGGACAGGGCGGGGAGGAATAGACAGTTTCCCACAAAATGGCCTTTTTGTGGGGGAGGAAGTCGTTCATTCAGACGCCAGAAGTAACTGCAATACTGACTTCTATTGGGGGTCGCCTGGCCCTTTTTGCCAGCCATTGGGAGAACATCACCACGGATGCCTGGGTCCTGGAGATGGTCCGGTCGGGCCTCTCCTTAGAATTCCTCTCCGCACCCCCGAGGTTCTTCATTCGTTGTCCTGTATCTAGGCACCAGTCGAAAAGGATCCTCATCCAACATCTGCTGGACATCCACGCAATCCAGCCAGTTCCAGAGGACCAACAGAGGATGGGATTCTATTCCATCCTCTTTGTGATTCCAAAACCCTCGGAGGGGGGGGGAGTATAGGGCAATTCTGGACCTGAAACGGCTGAACTGTCTCATTATCTACAGATGGTTCAAGATGCAGTCACTTCAGTCCAATTTGGACGGCGTTAGAGAGGGCGACTTCCTCACATCAATTGATTTAACGGAAGCCTATCTGCATGTCCCCATTTTCCAAGGACATAGACAATATCTCCGCTTTCCTTATAATGGCCAGCATTATCAGTATAGAGCCTTGCCCTTCGGCCTCTCATCAGCGCCCAGGGCGTTCACGAAACTGTTAGCCGCCTTAGTGGCACATCTACGGGCTCTTCCCGTGCAGGTCCAATGCTACTGGGATGATACCTTGGTCCAATCGGCCTCGGGGCCCCGGGCAACTGAGGACCTTCGGATCGCCATCCAGGTGTTCCAAGACCACGGGTTTTCAATTAATACCAACAAGAGCCATTTCTCCCCCACAACCCGGTTGCTACATTTAGGGGCGGGGATAGACACCATGGCGTGCAAGGTATATCTCTCCCAGGAGCGTCAGACGAGCTTCAGGGACTTGGTAGTCCGGGTCAGAAGGGAACGCTCAGTGCCTCTGGCCCTTCTCTCGCAGCTCCAGGGCAAAAGGGTGTCCTGCATTAACATCGTGCCTTGGGCACGCCTGCATGCCAGGACCCCTTAGTGATTTCTCCTCCCTTCTCAGAGGAGGGGCAGGAGCAATTCCCCAGCCAAGGTCAGGGTCCCACCAGAAGTGATCCGCCCCTTCTGGTGGTGGGCTTCCCAGGCTATATTCAAGGGAAGTCTATTCAAGGAACCGGAGCGTTTCACAATTTCGACAAATGCCAGTCTCGTTGGCTGGGGGGTGCACATTTCCAGACCAGGATGGCTCAGGGACAGTGGTCAAAGGCAGACCTGAGCCACAATATTAACTGGCTGGAACTCAGGGCAGTCCACCTGGCTCTTAGTCAGTCCCAAGACATGGTGTCGGGCAGACATGGCTTAATTCTGACTGACAACGTGGCCACTAAGGCCCACATTAATCGACAGGGAGAAACCCTCTCCAAGACCCTTATGAAGGAGGCAGAACAGTTGTGCCTCTGGGCGGAGAGGCACCAGTTGTCTCTCAGAGCAGAACACATTTCAGGGGTCTCAAAAGTTCAGGCAGACTGGCTTAGCAGAGCCACAGTCGACCACTCGGAGTAGCGCCTGCATCCGGTTTTGTGTCAGGTGCTGACAGGAACTTCTTTATGCATTTCGTCCCCTTCCCCTCATTCTGAAAGGGATCCGGAAAAATTTGTTGGAAAGGGCGGGGTACTACTCATCGCGCCCCACTGGCCCAGGTGGCCATGGTTTGCCGACTTGGTTGCCCTGTCAGTGGCCAGCCCTTGGAGGATACCGTCGGACAGAATCTCCCTCAGCCAGGGGGACTTGGTCCATCTGGACCCACAGGGGCTTCAACTGACCACCTGGCGTTTCAGTGGAGATCTCTGAACAATTACTCCTCCAAGGTGATCGAGACGATCCAGGCCTCCAGGAGACCTTCCACCAACCGCATTTGTGACGCAACCTGGAAGGCATTTTGCTCCTGGGGCTCCAGGTCGGGTTTGGACCCAACCTTTGTGAACATGCCCCAGATGAGATTCTGGAGTTCCTCCAGGAGGGGCTTGACAATGGGCTATCATCCAACACTATCCATCGTCAGGTGGCGGCCCTGTCCTCAGTCCTTTCTTGCGGGGATCTGCAATCCCTCGCTAATCTCCTGACCGTGCGCAGGTTCATTAGGGGCGCAACGAACCTGAGTCCTCCAGTGGTTCACAGATCCTTACATGGGATCTGACCAAGGTACTGCTTTAGCTGACTGGGGCTCCGTTCGAACCACTGAGAGCGGTCACACTGCGTTTCCTAACCTGCACAGTGGCCTTCCTGATAGTCATCACATCGGCCAGATGGATTTCAGACCTGGCGGCACTCCATGTCCAGAAGGACCTGTGTATCTTCCACCCTAATCAGGTGGTATTGCGGTTGGACCCTTCCTTCATGCCCAAGGTGAACTCCTGGTTTCACAGAGCCCAGGAGCTTGATTGCCCCAATCCAGTGCACATCCTGGAAAAGAAGTGGTACACCCTGGACGTGACCCTCCACATTTACCTTAAGAGGACTTCCTCCTTTAGGAAGACAGAGTCGCTCTTTGTGTTGTTTCAGCCTCCTTCACTAGGCAACAAGGTCACTCCATCGACAGTGGGCCGCTGGATGTGGGTGTGTATCGCCAAGGCCTATGAACGACAGACCCTTCCGTTGCCTAGACAGATTTCAGCTCATTCCATACTGAGTGTGGCCACAACAGCGGCGTGGGCAACGCAAGCTTCTATTGAGGAGGTTTACCGTGTGGCTACATGATCTTCCCCGTCAACATTTATCTGTCACTATAAGCTGGACTCCTACGCCTTGGCTGAGGCGGCCTTTGGCAGGTGGGTCCTACAGAGGGTGCATTTTGATCAGGGGACTTCAGACCAGGCTGCGACCCACCCATAAGGACAAGCCAGCTTTGGTATGTCCCATTCCTGGATGCTACCTCCACCAAGATGGAGAAGGGGCGTTAGTCTTACCTGATACGCTCCTTCTCATTGGGTGGAGATAGCATCGAGTCCCACCCTTAGGACGCTGGCTGGTCCTGGGTCCAAGGGGAAGAACATCAGAACAAGACACGTCGAGTCTGTCTCTACGCCTTTGCCAAAAGCTGGGGACTGTTGGTAAAGGAGGCATGTCCTAACAGCTTTGACAGACTCAAAGACTGGCTAACAGACGAGGGCGCTGGCCGGAGTCTTTTTCGCTGGAGTGGCTTCTCCGCTTAAGGCGACAGCCACACTTTCCATTTTAAACTTTGCTGCCAAGCAGACTCGCCTCAGGAGGTTCTGCTGTCAAAGGAATGCAGCCGGCGGCTACTTTCGAGTATGCCCGGGGACCGGGCAGAGACTCGCAACGTTGGGGGCTCGATCGGCGGCGGCCATCAGGGTGACCTACCAAGGTTTACCTTCTGCCTGGCTGCCTTCGGCTAATGGTGGAGGGCGGAGCGCGGAGCTCTCGCCGAGCTGGAATTTAGGGGAGCGGTAATGTAGCTCCACAACGCCCCAGGGTCAGCACTGCGAGCGAGGCTCGATCTGGCTGCGCGGTCAGAATCACCTCCTGGTGATCTTATCTGCCACCAAGCAGACTCGCCTCAGGAGGCTCTGCTGTCAAAGGAATGCGGCTGGCGGCTATTCTCGAGTATGCCTGGGGACCGGGCAGAGGCTCACAACGTCGGGGGCT
This sequence comes from Thermophis baileyi, assembly GCA_003457575.1. NCBI lineage: Eukaryota > Metazoa > Chordata > Lepidosauria > Squamata > Dipsadidae > Thermophis > Thermophis baileyi. The sequence continues at coordinate 53,484 of QLTV01000984.1, forward strand.
TGATCCGCAGCGGCGGCCATCAGGGCAACTGACCGAGGCTTACGTTCTGCCTGGCTGCCTTTGGCTAATGGCGGAGCGCGGCACTCTCACTGAGCCGGAATTTAAGGGTGCGGTAATGTAGCTCCACGACGATTCCTGGATGCTATCTCCACCCAATGAGAAGGAGTGTATCAGGTAAGACCAACGCCCCTTTCATGAGGGGCAAAGTTTTTAAGAGATATTGAAATTTTTTATCAGATACTGTAACTAAAAGAAAAAAACATAAAGTTTAAGCATACATAGTCATTGTGGCTATTGGCTGAATTACCCGAATATTTAGCACTTTCATTCCATTGGGGAAATAGTGAGTACATAGAACCAAATGGAGAAATAGAACAAGATTTGATAAAACGTTGGCCAAAATGTTAGATACTGATGAAAGCTGAAATGGAAAGTTATAATGCTGTGTTTTTCTAAAAATCACAGCAAGTAAAAGAATACTATCTATTAAATCTACAAATATACAGTTGTTATATTTTGTAAATCACGGTTGCATTTTAAGTCATTCTTACTCATTTAATATACATCAAGACTTCATCTTTTTCTCTGCTGTGTATTGATCAAGTCTAATCCTTTTATAATTCCTTTCCTTTCCTTTCCTTTCCTTTCCTTTCCTTTCCTTTCCTTTCCTTTCCTTTCCTTTCCTTTCCTTTCCTTTCCTTTCCTTTCCTTTCCCTCCCCTCCTTTCCCTTCCTTTCCCTTCCTTTCCCTTCCTCTCCCTCCCTCTCTCTCTCTCTCTCTCTCTCTCTCTCTCTCTCTCTGTCCCCCTCTCCGTCCATCTCCCTCCCTCCCTCTCTCTCTCCCTCTCCTAGAAGAGCAAATGGGGGTGGGGAAGAGAAACCTTGCTGAATTCCATTTCTCCTCTCCTCTCCTCTCCTCTCCTCTCCTCTCCTCTCTCCCCCTTCCCCTTTCCCCTTTCCCCTTTCCCCTTTCCCTCCTCTCCTCTCCTCTCCTCTCCTCTCCTTTCCCTTTCCCTTTCCCTTTCCCTTTCCCTTTTCCTTTTCCTTTTCCTTTTATAGCATTTTTTTTCTTGCATAAGGGTATACGGTAATAGAAAACATAATTCTTACACAATAGAATTCCTGAATAAGTTGTTCATGGTCATTTTGCATTTTGCTATTTCAGTGTAATCTACTGCTGTTCAAGGCAAACATATTATTCATATAGTAGGGTGGTTTAGGTAAAGTAAAATAAAACCCAACATTTTGAGTTTGAAGATACAGATACACACAGCTAGATTTCAATACAATTTAACTGTAAGATCATAATAATATAAAGTTATACATAGAAACAGAAACAGACAATTGCAGATCAAAACCTTTACCTGTTCATTATAATATTCCATATTTCCCACATATTGTTTTCATGTGTTTCTTTTTGCCCCCTCCCCTTTAACAACTGCTCAGGTTTGGGGAGGGGTCACATTACAAAAATGCCAGATCATTTTAGGCTTCTTATATGTACTAGTAGATATAAAATAATAGAAGCTTTGTATCTTTTAGGAAGGTCATGTGAAGGCCATTCATTTTCCCCATTTTGTTAAATTTTTATAGTATTAATGCAAATGATCTGGTCTTCTGAATTGTACATTAGCTGGATGCAGTGTAACAGATTATTCCATGAATAAAACCAACAAATGAAAAATAGAGCCACTTTTACTCCATGTGAATTTATTCAATTAACTTGCAAAAATGACATTATTTGGGGTTTTCTGATCTGCTCAAGATTATTGAGTTAGGAGATAGTATGGAATTCTTTTCTGTCCTTCATTCTATTAAAATATAAAAGAATAGACTGGAGAAGGGTATCTGTGGTTTAAAGTCAGGTGTCATCAATGTGATGATAATACCCTATTTTATTTTTCCCAGTCTTTAGAGTTATCAGAAGATCGCTATTACTATTAAACTTTAGTCTAGATGTTTTCATATCACAGCCAATAAAGCAATGTTATCTGACAAGATGGTGTCTATATGGATCAGTGATTCTTATTTTTGGGACTGGGCAAGCAACATGCACTGAAATGGATGTATTCAGTCCTTGAGGGAGTGTATTTTCAGTGTGCTGCTAGATTCATCTTTGTCAGTTACAACCCTAATGCTTTAATTATTTTGGACAGTTTGGACTTGCTTTCTGATTAAAAATATAGGAGCATACATTACTATAGGATGATTATTAGCCCAAACTGACCAATTTATCTCAGTTTTACAGGAACTGAAGTCACTTTCAGTAGCTTCTGATTGAGTTCAAGGTATTTATGGTAGCTTTAAAACAGCTGGGGACCTTGATATTTAAAGGACAGCCTCTGTTGTATCACCTGCCTAAATATTAAATATAAAAATTTGATGAGGGGGTTTTCCTCCACCTTCCCTTTATTCGAAGAAATGCAAATGTGAGACAGGAGTTTTCTATTTGGCTTATGAAACTCTCTTCTCTCAAAAGCCTGGCTGGGGCATGCCTTTATTTTCTTTTAACGTCACATGGAGACCTGACAATTTATCCAAGTCTGTTGGTAGTTTAGCTTGGTTTATCTATCATCTGCTAATAAGTGCTTTCAGATTGATTTGTTTGTTGGTTTTATCTCCACCCTGAGTTCTCTTGATCCAGTGCAATTAGCAGTATTTTACTAAGCAAATAATTAAATTGCATAGATGTAGGAGATACAAAATAGTAATTAATAGATGGGGATGATCCAGTTGATTTCTTCTGAATATGTACTGAGACTCACCAAGAGAGATGGATCAGTGATCGTATAATATTGCATGCATGATAAGAAAAAACTATTGGGAGAGGACTGCAGTTTCCATTTGGTAAAGTTCACACTTTGAAGAAGTGAGAGCTGTTGAAGATTTGCAACAGCTCTGCAAGATAGTCTTGTGTTATTCCTTACTTTAAAGCTGGAATGATAGCTAGGTTTTGAACCAGAATTTTCCAGCTTACAGGTTTTTGGGCATTTTAATATTGGCAAACATGCTTACCATATCTTCCTAGTATCTGATGTATTCCTCCCCCCCTTTAATTTCAGTGCACCAATGCCTTATTTGATTGGAGTTCACTTCAGTTTAATGGAGGTAAGTAACTTTCTCTTTCTCCATGGCTATATGTTAAGGCTGCGTAATGTGCAAGCATTTTAAAAGCCTAACTGGATCTCTCAGACTATTCCTGAAAAGGCTTCAATATTCAAAAAAATGCAACTTATTGGTAATTGGAAGGATAGGAGGGGAAAAAAAGAAACAAGTTGGTTAACCTTGGATTCCTCTGTTTTATATGAGATTCTCTATAGTCGAGAAACAGAATAGGAGAACTTCCCATCTTCATTAGCTACAGCAGAGGAGAACAGAAACACTTTTATGTGAGCCCTTGAAGCAGTCCTAAATATATCAGCATCAAAATGGAATGCTGAACATTCTCCCAAGCTTTTCTGGCAGTGTGCCATTTAATGATATCTAGACTTCTGCATGGAAGGGAATAGAATTATGGAGTGGGGAGGAACCAGGCAGGATCACCTGCTTGTTTCAAATATGCTTGCAATTATTTGAGAAGTTCAGACTGAGTGAGAACTAGTAAAGGAAAGAAAATGGCCAGAAACTATTATAAGAAAAGTAACCTTCCCCTCAGTATATCTATATGTGATGGGCCATTTCATCTAGCATAGACGTTGTTCAAAACTGGCACTAGAAAGACTTCTCTACTGATTTGCTTGATCTAGGAGCATACAGGTTAAGTTTAAGAGAGTGAACAACTCTAGAAAGCCTGTCCAACCGTATCATGGAATTGCTTCCCTAGTATCAATGGGGACATGCCTATATATTAAATGTACACAGTCGTGTAAGAATATAATATGTCATTTATTTCTTACTGTTATTTAAGTCTATAAGCCTGTATCTGCTGTGTTTTATCAGTCTATGCTTGCATTGGTTAAAAAAAAAAAAAGGAAGATTGTAAGGAATGCCCTGACGAACCAGACCAAATGTCCACTTTTTCTAGCATCTTGTTTCTCACAGTGGCTAGGCAAATGGTGGATAAATGTTTTATACAGTGACAGAAGAATAGGAGATCCTATTCAGGCATTGCAAGAAATAGTCTTGATGGGTATTATTTCTAATACTCTAAATTTCATTAATTATGGTAATGATGCATTATGTAAGGCAATTCTTAATACACAATGCTGCCGTGGAAATATTTATTTGTGACCTAGATTGCTTCATCCCTAGTTTGTTTGCTTTTTCGTTTACAATTTAGATTTGTATGTTAAAACGTGTATGTTTTTAAATGAAAATCAGAAAGAGAAGCACTCAAATGCTTACATGGATATTTTTCCTTATTCAGAGAGTCAAAAGTAAATCACTGGAGGACGTGGTAGTGCTAAACGTTGACACAAATACATTGGAAACACCATTTAATGACCTGAGCAATCTACCAAGTGAAGTGGTAAGTCTAGTTGGTTTTATCCTCTTTGTTATTTGAATTACTTATTTTTCCCTGCTAAGTTAAAAAAAAAAAGGACTTTCCCCCACCAAACATTATGTTATCAGCTATAGATTTCCTATTTAATGGTGTCTTGTTTTGTTTGTTTGTTTACTTGCTTTTGACAGTTGAGGAAATGTTGAGTCAAACGTCATATTTTTTATTGTGAAGAAAAAGGGAAGATCATAATTATAAAGCTTGCTGCATTCATTAAGCATAGCAGCTTTAAATGCAAGAGTCTCTTCATCTCATCTTAATCATTATATTACAAAGTAGGCATTTCTGTCTGCCTAGTGGCATATCTTGCAAGGGGGAAAAAAAGGAGTTTTGAAGGCAAAAAGAAGAAGGGGGCCAATTATCGGCTTCTGGTTCCCTGCCACCTGCCAGCACTTATCCTTTTAATTAATGATCTGATGACATTGGTCAATATAATAAGAAATGCTTGTAGAGTGGGGTCAGAAAATGCATACTTTCATCTCCTTCAACTTTCTGAAACATTTATTTGTTTTGTCTAAATTATTTCAGTTTTATTTTTATCTCTTCCATCCTGCTGAGGATGGCATGAATTGAAAACTCTACTCTGTTTGTCATTTGCTTTGGCAGAGAAACGATGCCATGCTTATAATTCTATTTGTAAATTAAACTGCAAAACCTGTTTGTCATAAAAGACATTGGATCCTTTGAAAATGACGAAAACTGTCTTTTGTCTGTAAAGGCAGATAAATTAACTGGCAGTTACACTTGGACTTTGATCTCATGAAGTTTTTTCTTCTTCTGGATGCTTATAATAGGATGTATTCTACAGTTCATGTTATATAGACATCCCAAAAGTAGCATTTTACTTTCTTTTGCTCTTCTGCAACATGATTCTGAAAAATAACTTTTTCCCTACCACAGTTTGTTCATTTTTAAGACAAAATTCAGAAGAAGTTGATGATAACAGATAGTTCAAAGTGAGACTGAAATAATACTACATTATTCCTCAAACGAAATACATACACACACAAACGCACACATGTGAGCATACATACATGTGCATTCATATCAGTGGTGGGTTGCTGCCGGTTCGGACCAGTTCTCCCGTACCGGTGGCAGAAATTTGCACCTGCTCGCCGAACCGGCAGCGATGGCTGGCTGTCCACGCCCCCGAACCGGTTCTCTGGTTGCCGCAGCCCTGCAAAGAACGCTCTGCGCATGTGCAGAGGTTCATTTCCGCGAAGTGATGTGGG
>QLTV01000984.1:65138-108180 GCA_003457575.1 Thermophis baileyi
CCGGCCAAAGTGTTCTGTGATTTGCAACAGGCACTTTGGGAGAAACCCTGAAATTAACTTATTACTAAGCATTTATTAGTGATAAAGCCTTCTTTATTTTGGACAACAGTGTGTGTGTGTGTCGTTTCCTGGGGGCTTGCCGCGCTGGGTCACAACAATAACTTTGTTTGCAGCGTGGCTGTTTGTTGGTTTTTAAATGCTGCCTTTGGAATCGTGGTTGATGTTCTTTCGTTTTAAGTGGTTGGTAGATTGGGTCGATGTCAATGTGTGTGTTTATTGATTTATTGGTGGAAAACCAGGCTTCCAGGAATTCCCTTTCTGGAATGTGCCACAGGACAAAAATACCTGTGGCTTAGTTATTGTAGCTGCCACTGCTTCCTGTGTACGTCTTTGCAGATGGTTAGATTCTAGAAAGGCTGGGCAGGGAAGATGAAACTGCAACCAAGGAATAAATTTATCTGTTCTGATTGTACTGTATGGTACTATGGAATATTTGTTTTTATTGTCTCTGGCATATTTTTTTTTGAAAATCTGCTGTTTCACCAGGTGCATAGGAGCTGGGGGGGGGGGACAGAGGGCACAGGACATTGTTTTTGGTACAGGACATTGTTTTTATTTCAGAGCAGAAAAGAAGGTTAGGTGGGGAAAAATCTTCAGTTTTAAGTATTTTTTTTTTATAAAAAACTGGTAACTGATTTCTGAATGTATAAGCTCTTTAATAGCCCTCATTCTATGTGAGCAACAGGCTTTCAGCATTCCAAATATATCTACCATCTTCAATTATCTTTGCCATAAGATATATCTTAATTAATAACATAAATAATGTTGGCTAATTCTACGATATTAGAAGGGATGATTTCCATTTTAGACAAATATTATTAGGTAATTTTGATTATTGATGCCATTTCTTTCTAAGGAGCAAGGCAGAGTCCATAAATGAACTCCTTCTCCTTTTGAAAGAATGTGATCCCGTGAAGAACTGTCAGTCCAAACATCCTTTGGACATAAGCCCATGTTTTCATAATAGTGCTTTTCTTTGGTTATCATATCTGTATTTCCCAAAAATCTTTCAAGTTTGGTATCCCATTGTAAACACAATTACTTGTTTCTAGAAAAACAGATGATGGATGTTGAAATATCCAAGGTCAAAAGACCTGGTTGTTTTCTATTTAATAAGCGAGGTGTGTACAGAGTCTTAAAATACAGATTTAAACAGGGGTAAAGGGTTAATTTGGAAGTTTCCAGTCATTATTTCTCGCCAGTGCTGTCTGACAGTCACTATTTGAAGTATCATTGCTCTCTTATTATGGTTATATACTAGAAAAGCATCTTTAAAGTTATTTAGTGCATTATAAGGGTAATATTTAAATTATTTAATTTAAGAATACATTTGTTAGTTGAGTTGTACTGATATTCCAAACAAATTTGTGTTGTCATAGAAAAGAGAAAGGTTTTTAATTGATTGGAATTAACAATCATACTTAAGATTTAATTATCTGAGGAAATGAAGTTAGATTTGTTATAGCTGCTAAATATATTAATACTATGCTGTATATATAATATTATTTCTGTGCTAGCAACTTCTCCACTTGTTCCCATGTTTCAGTTTTCAGTTTCTTTTCTATCTCCCTTTTCCTTGCTTGATGTTTTTTTAGTTTTCTCTTTCATATAAATAATACAATTTATTTAGTGTGTAATATTTTCAGTCCTCTGTTGCTAATATATATTATTTTTTCTTTCAAAGATGTTTAATGCAGTTAAAAATAGTACAAATTATCAAAAGCTTACTCCTGAAGTGGTAATAGTTCCAGTATATATACTGTATCCTTTGTATTTTCTGAAAAATATTTGTGGCCTCTTATTATTTCTCCTCTTTCTTTCTTTTTACAAAATACATAAACTTGTACAGTAGAAGCAGTCATGTTTAATACTCATATTAAATTTATCTTATTTCATGTATTTAAATATTTACATGTTACCTTCCAGGGCGTAGTAATTTAAACATTAAGTAATACATTCCAAAAACCAAATTTAAAAAGCAGCTTTGTTGGTACTGCAATCAGTTTCAAATCTTCATTGCCAGACATGCATCACCAAGATTCTATGCCAGTAACTGCTTTTTTGAACTCTCATTGTTTATCTTGTGCCATCAATAATAGCATCTAGGTACTCTGCCTTCTGTCAATTTCTTTTGCAGTTGTTTTCATTTTTTCCAAACATCAAAGTCTTCTCCAATGATTCTGTCCTTGGCATTTTGTGTTTCATTATTAGTGTTTCCAGTGAGCAATCTGGTTCACTTCACCTGGTATCTATTCTTCTTGTAGTTCAAGTTATTTTCAGAAGTTTTTAAACCACACCATGTTTCATAGGCATTATTTTTTCTTCATTCTACTTTGTAATGATTCAGTTTTATCAGGCATATATTATAGCTTAGAAAATCATGTACTGAACATTGTATTTAATGTGATGCCTCTGCACTTCAATATTTTGTCATAATCCTTCCCTCAAATAGCAGATAATCTTTATTTCATTACTACAATTGTGATCCTACTAAATATTTAAGGCCAGGAAAATACAGTTTCTTACTACCGGTATTTCAGTATCTTCACTGTTTACCTGCTTTGGGGTAGTTTTGCTATTAACATAATCTTAGATTGTTGGATGTTGTTGTAGTTTAAAAAAACTTTTAACCATCTGGCTTTTGCATTCTTTTCTTTTACATTCATTATTGTTTTCAGCCACCCAAGAGGTATTTCCAATTTAACTTATTTTTATTAATTATTTCTCCCAGTGATTTTAATTATAGTTTCTATTTCTTCTATTCCAGCATTTCCAAGATACCGTCTGCCTGTAAATTAAATATTTGGTGGCAATATATAACTTCCACACTTTCTTTTCCAAGTTTTTAACATAATTAAGGTGCTTCATATTAAAAACGCTGTTGATTCCTGGGCATCATGCATATTTTTAAATAGGGAGTACTTCAAAGACTATTGGCAATTTATTGTGGTTTGGACATCAAAAGCCAAATTAAAAATAAACATCAGTTTAGTATTCCTGTGCTAACATCCATTATACGTTGGCAATATGGCCTTGATTGCCTTTGCCTTTGCCTTAATTCAGCTTGTACCGCTGGCAATTCTTATTTCACAAATTGTTGAAACTTGATTGCAAACCTAGAATATTTTCATGTTAGATATGAGATAAGTGCAGCTGTTCTGTTATGTATTCCTGCATACTACTCTTTGTGATATTAGAACACGGGTGTCAAACTCGATCGTGTCACGTGAGGTATTGCGATGTATTGTGACATTTTTGCCTTTGCGGAGCCAGGGTGGGTGTGGCCTATGCATGACGCATCTAGCCCGCAGGCCGCCAGTTTGACAGGCCTGTATTAGAATATAAATTGGTCTTTTCCAATTCTTGGGCATTGTTACAATTTTTTAATATTAATTTATGAACTTCCAGTAAAAGTTTAATGTCATCATCTTATAAGTTTTTAAACAGAACTCTGACAGCTTAACTTCAGCATTTTGTTGTTGCAGTACTTTCCAGGGGCATTTCACTGTCTAGCACAGTGGTCCCCAACCTTTGCGATTTGGTAGCCCGGCTGGAGGTGGGAGAGGAGATCTGCGTTGCGTGAGCATTGGACCAGCACACCCGCACATGCACAGCTCAACTTGCGCAAGTTGAGCTGAGTGCGTGTGCCAGCCCATCGCTCACACGAGTTGAGCTGCGCGTTCGTGTGTTCACACCGACATGACGCTCATGCGGCCAGGTTGCAAATAGGCCGCGACCCAGTAGTGAGCTGCAGCCCAGAGTTTGGGGACCCCTGGTCTACAATATCTGGTTTAGTTTATCTTCATATGTATAATTGATTTTAGGATTTTTGGAAGGTACAATTCTTCTGTGCAGTCATCCCACCTGTCTTTATACGTATGTTTCTCAGTTGACCTTTGTCTTTTTGTGCCCATTTTTTTTCATAAAAGTTAATTTTGTTTAATAAATGTTCTGCTCTTTCTATGTAGTTGTTATCCTCATTATGTTTTTCTTTATAAATCAGGCTTATATATAACAACATTAGGTCTAAAACAGAATCCAGGTTACATCATAGATACTACATCTGAAAGAGAGTTTAAGGTATGAGGCTACCACTGATGGAAGACACTGCATTCCTGCCAGTATGGATTCTATGATGCCAGTTATATGATTCAGATAACCAGGTCCTGAATAACTTTATGAGACATACTATCATGCTCCACCACTGGACGTTTTTAAGAAGATGTTGGATAACCATTTGTCTGAAGTGGTGTAGGGTTTCCTGCCAAAGCAGGGGGTTGGACTAGAAGACCTCCAAGGTCCCTTCCAACTCTGTTATTTCTAATTTCTAATCATTTGAAATGGAGGCTATATATGAACAGACACTGAATGGAATATATATAGTGTTATATGCTTCAACATATTGGCTCCACAAGCATTTTAGCAGATGAATTTTCCAAACAAAATTTCCATTAATAACTATTTCCCAAATCACATTAGGAATATCTAGGGCAGCCTTTGTGCAACTTTTTTCCTCTGGAGGTCTCAAGAAACCCTCTGTATAAAAAATGCAAAAAATACAAAAACTTTACAACAATTCACTTCTAACGTACACAGTCCACATTTTACTTTTATAATACCAGATGAACAATAAACTGGCAGTTGAGTTGAGGCATGTAAAAATTTCCACTGAGCGGTTGAGCATTACACAGTTCATGTACGTAGTTCAAAAAAATGAAATTTTTTTTTAAAAAGTCATGATCTCTTGCAAAACTGCTAGTGACTCATGGTATCCTGGGGTATCTGTGGAAATTCAGTTGAGAAGGGCTGGCGCTTCTCAATAATGGCAGAACTGTTGGTAATGGCAAAATAAAAAAGTTGAAGCCAACATGATTATCCTAATTTCATTCTTCACATCTTAATTGTATCCTTAAACAGAACAACTGAATAACACAGTGTCAAACAATACTGTCCTGAAAGCAGAATTTTTAAAAACCTGAAATGAGATTACAATGTTCTAAGTTTCTGGTAGATAGAAGAAAAGCGTATCTTCAATCTTCTGAAAAAAGAAGATTGAAGATAGTTGGTTTCAGACAGCAATTATCTATTAAATATTATTTAATGTTTAATTCACAGTGCCTAGAAGTCTAAAAGTATATTCTCATAGAATATTACATATAATGCCTTGTGATATTCTTATTATAATTAACTTTCAAACAGACTTATAATTTACATCCCATCATAAAAAGATGATTAGAGTAAAAGCTAATGAGCATGAAATTCTCATTAAATTCAGGTCAGTCTAATTCATAAAATCTTTTAAAAAGGAAAAACCAGACTCTTTCTATGAAAGTAAACTTTCTTTGATAAACCCTTTCTGTAGAGAGAATTTATTAAATCGAAAAGCAACTTCTGGAATTAATAATCCATGTGTCATAGTGATCCTCAAAAGACTCTTTGCAGAAAACCTCAAATCACCTTGTAGTTTGGGAAGGGAAGCATAGGAAGAAATGTTCTTCTGCAACCTGGGTTGCACTACAAAATAGATTTTAGAATAGAAAAGCAAAAAACAAAAGTGATATTTTTAACTGAAATTAAATGATAATTAGTACAATTCATTCTGAACTGGAATAATGGATCCTTCAGACCCTTCGGAATATCACTTCTGTATTCTAGAACTCTGATCATTTTTGAATGTATTTCAGATTTATACTGCTGCTGGATGAGCTGCACTTCTGCCCCAATAATCAGGTTGTTGAGATTCTAGTACTGTTAAGTAAGTGGAAGTGTATTAATTTCAAACAAGTAGCTCATAGTTTAGAATGAAATATAGTCACCAAAAGGAAGAGGAGAGACAGGCAGTAGAATATATTGGTATTGTTAAAATCAAAACGAAAAACTGTACCATTTCTCAAAATGTTCTCTAAGTTATTTAATAACTTGAATTATTTAAATTGCTCCAAAAATTTATGTGCCTATGTATATTAATTATAATTAATTATTTATTTATTTTGTGTGTGTGTCTAACACCTCATTTAAAAGGGATGTGTTTGGTAAGATGATTACAGGTAATTCTTGACTTAAAACCACAGTTGAGCCCAACATTTCTGTTGCTAAACAAGGCAGTTATTAAGTGAGTCATGTCCCATTTTATGACCTTTTCCACCACATTTAAGCAAATCCTTGCAGTTCTTAAGGGAATCATGTGGTCATTAAGCAAATCTGCTTCACCCATTGACCATTTGCTTGTCAGAAGTCAGCTGGGAAATGGTGATCACATGACCTCAGGACAGTGCAACTGTCATAAATACATGCCACTCAACAAGCACCTGAATTTTGATCACATGACCACGAGGACACTGCAACGGTCATAAATGTTTGAACTGGTCATAAGTCATTTTTTTTCACTGCCATTGTAACTTTGAACAGTCACTGAAAGAATGGTTGTAAGTCGAGGACTAGCTATATATGAACCACATATTATTTAACACGAGTTCTTTAAAATGCACCCATAAATATTCATGCTCTTATACATATGGATGTACATTCTTTTATTGTATCAGAATGATCACTCTATTAATTTTCTGAAAATCCAAACACTTTTCTTTCATTAACATTAGTATTCAACAGGTCTAGCCACTGAAAGTCCCTTTTCTAGGCATAGTGTGGAATTGGGGCTCTATTGTGACGGCAGATCCTCCTTGTACTCATTTAAATATTTACAGGCAAGCAGCATGCATCTTGCTATAAAGCTGTGACCATGGTTGATCTAATGAACAGAAAAAGTTGGTCATGAAATACCATTGTACTGCTCTCTACTTTGTGTTTTAACTATATCTTTCTGCCCTCCTTTTAAAAAAGAAGTGTACCTGAAAATACATGGGGTACATACAAATATTGAATATCAGCATTCCTTCTAATATTGGGGGACTGAAGATCAATTTCAGTGCTCCATTCTGTTTATAGTTAGTAAATTAGGTACAGATTTAGCGCTTTAACTTTTCACTATGTCAGATTTGACCAGTTCCAATATTGTATTTATGTGCGTGTGTACACACTCGCATGTATTCCCATTTGATTATCCAGGGCAGTACCTCCTAGTTCTCTCACTGATTCCAAAAGTTGGTGACTCTGGCCTCTTCATTTTTTCCAGTTTACCAGCATCACTTTGTAAGAATAGTGTACTTTTTCCTTATGCTACAAGACAGAGCAACGAGAACCCAATACAATTGATGCGATCTTATAGTATGTGCAATATCTTTTCAATAGCAGCAAACTGTCTCTTAGGTTTAAACGAATTGAAATGTTTTTCACACCTCCGCTATGCATTAGTCGTTCTTGAGGTTAATTTAAAACATTGTTAATCTGAGAAAAAAAGAGCAAATAACAGGATAGTGTTCATTTGTACCATGATCCATTTTTTTTTTAATTGGAGGGAAGACCTGTTGAATTCAGTGAAGCTTATGCCTTCAAAATGCTTAAGTTTATTTCTTTTGCTTTTACATTGTTCCAATAACTACCTTATAGAAACAGTTAACTGATTTTCTAAAATTTACACAGGTTCCCTCTCCATTATGTACAGTTGCTGTTGCTTTGATACCTTGCTTCCTCCTTTAAAAGACTGTATATGGTACATAACTATATATATATATATATATTATTAATATATCGAGTGAATCAATTACTTCACAAACTTCTAATTAAATATTTTTTAAAAAAAAAAGTGGGGATTTTTTTTGGGGGGATGGGTATGGTTAAACTTCTATGAATATTGGAATAGGCTCTCCATGGTCTAAATGAATCAGACTCTAAACTTTTATCTGAAGCCATGGTGCTTAAATATAAATGGAAAAGATCACAACTATAGGGAGAGGACCTATACTGTAAAGGCCTTTCTGCATAGATTATGAACATAATAACTCAGTAATTCTTTTCCAAAACTATAGTTATAATTAGACCCAATGGGGGTCTCTGTCTTTGATCATATTACAGTAACTGTGACTTTACATTGGAAAATGTCACTACTGTGAAGGTTTATCACCTGTAGAGCTAGTCTTTTCTCTGATGCCATGTTCAGCTCTCATTAGCATTATTCAGAGTTTCATTGTTAATTAGACTGATGCTTCAATTACAATAATCATTGTCAAGAATAATCATGGCTGCTTATCTGAAGAAAAAAGAATATTCACTGTTGCTGATTTTTTTTAAAAAGATGACATTTGTTTTAGTAATGCCTTTTGATTTTCATAGATAAATACAATACTAGCTGAGATGAGACATTTTGCATAAGCTGCACTCAGTGATATTTGCAACCTGTGAACTTGTCTGCAAAATAAGAATTATTAATTCACTATTAACTCTAATACAATTCTTCTGTAAAAGCAAAAATGCTCTGATTCTGAGAATTATTGGCAGAATACTTTCTGCAGTTGTGGAGCTCTTCTTCAGTTCCCATAGTTTTTATCTAGACACTATTGAGCAAGAACCTCATATGAGTTCCATGTGTATCTGTATAGAACTTATTGTGTTATATGCTAACTGACTGAAAAAATACATATAAAAGGAATGCACACAGTCTTCTGGGGCTCAAGAGCCATATTAAGTGTAAAAGTATATGGATATTTATACATTTATTCACACACAAATGTTAGACTCTCTTCCATTCATACTTCACCTAAACATTCCAATTCAGTGTTTCAACTTTCACTTTATCCATCCTGACCTCCCATTGCGTCTTTTCTTCTTTTCCCAACTTTGTGATAAACCCCTTGAAAAGCAGATTATGTTTTTAAATATACTACACTTTATAACATACATTCTTGGGTATACTATCTTAACTTAGGCTATATAACATTAGTTCTGACACTGAACTTCTTCAGAGATAGATACAACTCATAAGCTGCAGTATGGTGATTTTATAAAAGCATTGTTATTACCATTTAGTTGAACCATTTCTGGCTCATAAAGTACAGCATTAGTGAAATCTCTTCTGGCAGGAAAAAAAACACATGGTTCTGAGTTTGGTAGCACAAAATAAATGGGGTTACACTAAGAGATAAGCTAAATTTAAAAACTAAAGAAAGTTTTTGTAACTCAACTGAAAGATACCTATTCATCTTTATCTGAGACACCCAAGCACATAGTATGATGGTGGCAAGAAATCTACAGAAAAATAATCTCACAAACCACTTACTTTAAAATAATTAAAGCTTATTTATGTCAAGAGGCCTTGGGAAAAAAAGAGAGCATAAACCAATTTGCATTAGCACTTACCAGCATCCCCTGCTTTCATTTCAATTAACAGATCAGCAGGTGTACTTTGCAGTTAAAAAGATAAGCTATCAAGGAAGAGCATGATTTTTTTGGCTGACCTGCAGACACCAGAGCTTGCCTGCTGATTGGGTTTGTACCTCCCTTTACCAATTTCTGAAGTGTTAAATTAACTGTTCTTCTCTGTCAACGCAGGTCTCGGCCTTGAAAAATCAACTGAAGAAGCAGTCCACAGCTACTGGTGATGGAGTAGCCAGGACGTTCCTCAGAGCTCAGGTGGCCTTGTTTGGTTCCTACAGAGATGCACTAAGATACAAACCTGTAAGCTATCGTTTATCATTCAGGGATCTATTTAATAATTCTAAAGAATGTTTGCACATCTGAATTTTATCTATCTTACTGCAGTTAGAAAACTCCCGTGTTGAGCCATGTTATTTTTGGAAAGCAATAAACAGTGATCAGATGAAGAAGAAAATTATTATTTAATTTTAATTATATCATGCCTTTATTATTTTTATAAATGACTCGGGAGTATTAGCTATGTTTGCCAACTTGAGTCATTTATAAATGGTCCTCCTCTTATTTTCCCCACAATAACCCTGTGTGAGAGTCAGTGTCACCCGGCAGGCTTTCATGCCTAAGGCCACTCATGGTCTCCCAGTTTCTAGTTTGGTGTCAATCACTAAACCAGACTGGCTCTATAAACACAAAATGCTTAATTTGCTCTTCATTTGTCTCACTTCTAATGTCAGTGGGTAAATCACTTGAAGAGTGGAGAGTATAATGTCAAATTTTGGTTCTCAGGTTGCAGTAATGAAGTTCATGTAGTCAGAATTATATCAGTGAATAAGCCAGAATTATTCCTAACATATATAATTCATTTATTTAGCTCCCAGTTGTTTGTTATTTTATTTATTTTTTATATATATTAAGTGGGTAAATAGTCTATATTTACATGCACGGTACGAATATGAAACATTCTTTAAAATTATACATAAATACAGCGATTTAAAAGCTCTTTTAGTTCAGTAAATATATGCTGTCCTGAAATTTATATCTTTACAACCGAATGATCTTCATTTACCGTACTATCTTTCAGTAAAATGGTGCTTTTTAAGTTGAATCTGTGATGACATTGTTACTTCATAATTTAACACAAGACAAAAGTTACACTAATATCAAAGAAATGGTGGAATAGAATCATTAAAGTAAGGATGCAAAAGTAGCGACAGAATGAAATGTGAATGGCAAAAATTAAAATATTTTTTTATTTATTTTAAATAATTAAATAGAATTGTTAAATTGTCCCACAGTGAATTATCTCACGGCGAGTTGGCCATGGCGAGTTGGCCGCAGCGAGTTGGCTGTGGCAAGTTGTCCCATTCTCTCTACACAAACATGATTGTATTTTAAAAGTATGTTAATTATGTATATTACAAATATATTTCCAATGTATGTAACCTTTTACTCCCCTTACAAAACATACAGCCTTTTGAGCTTGGTTGTTAAAGTTTCTAAAGGCCCTTTAAGATTTCCTTAACCCAGTTTCTCTTAATCTAAAGATTTAGATGATCCCTTCTTGCATCATATCCTTGGACATTAATACTATAGGACATTAAACAACTGAAACAGAAGATGGTACTCTTTTTGGCTTTGAAATTTCTCCAATTTTTCAAACTATAATTGCCAAGCCTTAAACAAAACTCTTGTTATTTTTTTTCAAGTTAAGTGGTGGGTGGTTTTCACCCTTGCAGAGGTTCTAATATCTTTTGTATGGCTTTATCTTTTTCTTGGCTAGGTTTCTGAAATGCTGCCAGATTTTTTAAAGTGAAGTATAAATCAAGTTAGTTGTTTATGTTCTTTATAATCTTTTAATGATATGGTTTTTGAGAAAGGTGATTTGTTTAGTGTATTACAGTATTTTTCTTCTTCCTGCTTTATCATGAAGAATTACACATTTATCGCACATAATTTTTCCCTTTCCAAAATATTTCACATAAGCAACTGGATTTTAACTGCTCTTGTTTTCTTGATAAGTTTTGTACATAAATCCGCCCAGAGTCCTTCGGGAGTTGGGCGGCATATAAATTTTATAAAATAAATTTTTATAAAATAAATAAATGTGGGCATACTTTTGCCATCATTTTTCGTCCACTAACTTTAACCTAAAGATGAGGACTGTCATGAATAGGATAACTCATTAAAGTAGAGACTTTAAAAATGGGAAGTGTGATATATATTCTCCAACTATTTTGCCTTACTGGAAGATTCTCAGACAACACCTCTTTTCCTTCCCCATTTTCTGTGACTGGCAGAAAATCTTCCTAGTCAGTCAGAGGCTTTCACTATCCTGGGATTAAATTTCTGTTAAAAGTTATCCTTGTGGCAAAGGAACAATTGAAAATGTTTTGCTGCACTGTCCATTTTATAAAGATTCATAGTATGTTTTGCAATTTAAGTAAATTGCAAGGGCATTCAAATCCATTCTAAATGCAGCTATTATAAGTTGACTAATATGTCTCAGTTTCTTTGAATATGGGCAAATTCTGTTTTACTGTTTGTAAAATTTGCTGTAATTATGTTTTTTTTTTAATTCATCTTATTTTGTGTATTTTAAACTTTTTAATGGAACTCTGGCCAGTGAGCACAAAGTTTGTAGTGTATGTGTTACTATAAAATGGCCCTTAAATATTTTATTGCATTCCACCTAAATTCAACCTTTGTGAAATGCCCTTAAAGAATACCAGTTGCAACAATTTGACTATGGTATGTTAGTCAAAGACCAAAACTCATAAGTAAGCTAATTAATAAAGCAATTTATTATAAACCACGTTCTAATTGTGAATGAAAAGAATCATAATACATACTGTTATCTTTTTAAAGCAAAGATATATACTGAGCCAGTTTTGCGTTTGCTTTTAGTATAATTATAGGATTTAGCTTATTTTATGCTCATGATAATGATTTATTCTGAGCTTGTGTGTCAAAAGTTATTTACAATTATATTAAGCAGCTAGTTTAAAATGTGGATGGAGCTTAAAAGGAATATGTCCTACTGTGCCCGCTAGCCCATGAAAAGGAGATGGGGATGTACAGAGTTCTGTAATAACTGTTATCAAGCGGACAGATATATTGTCTGGCCAAAAAGGAAAAAAATCAGTCTGATATTAAAAAATATTAGCAGTCAGCTCTTCAGTGCAGAATCCCTAATAGACCTTGATCAAAAATATACTTTGAGAGTATGTTGGAAATGTTGGTGTTCTGAAGAACCATGAAGCTTTGTTCTCCCAAGCCTTGGGCTAAGATAGTTGGAGCCCCCTCCACTGGATGTTTTGGGGTATCTTCTTGGATTAAGATAGAAGACAAGTTGCTGTCTAACAGTAACTGGGGATAAAATAAACTGTGCCTTCAAGAGCTCTGCAACTTCCGTTGCTCATGTAATTTCAAATGACTTTTAGTTCTATATTTGAGACGTTAGACATGTTAGAGGAAAAGGAATGAACTCTTTGAAAAGGAAACTTTAAATCTTTGAATTGGCTTGATGTGATTACATTGAAAATTAATAGAGTGGTGATTTCCTGTTGGTCATTTTTCTAAAAAAGATTATTGACATAAAACAGGCAGTTACAGGAGATGATTATGAAATGTGTCAGAAACCACATAATTGGATCGTTTCTTTTCCAAAGGAGATGAATCCCCTAATCTCTTGCTAAGTGTAGGTGTTATGTAGCAATATCCCAAGATGATATAATGGTTTCAAGGCCTGTGCAATTTTGCTGGTTCACATATGCCAAAAGGATCTGAGTGTAAGATGCAGGGAATGAGTTGTGATCTATTGAATTCCTATCCCTGGCAATGTAAGGTATCCAGTGGTCCAATTGTTTCCCCTCTCTCTTGTATTTACTTGCATTTCTGATCCCAAAAGCTGCATATCAAATCAAAATGATTTGTCGTTATCAGTAATCCAAATAGACCATAAAAGGTCAACTTGATTATGAAATAATTAATCCTAATCAGATTTCTGATCCTTAGCAAGTTTTGTACAGACACTCCTAGAATAATCCTCTTTTAGGTATTTGCATTTTAGCACTAGGATCAAGAATTAAGAAAATATCCATCAAGGAGTAGGAAGGACACAGTGTGGAAGACCCTTACATTAGCATTTCCTCTTTTTCATGTACTGTAGTGCCAAAAAATTGTAGACCAAAATGTAGACTAAAAGTCAATGTATGTAACAAGTCCAATATGTTTGGGAAAAGTGCATTGAGAAATGATTTGATGGTTACAGTATGACAAATTGCCATTATATTAGTAGTATGTAAATGTTTCTTTGTACATAATCTTGGCTTTTTTTCTTGGAGATGTCTATGGGGACACAAGAAAGGAGAACAGTAGTTTTTAAACATAGGACTTTATGCAAGTGCCTTAACATGTAACATCTTTGAATTACCGTACTTTTAAGTGTTTAAGTTACACCTGATTTTAGTTTCCATGACTCATCTCAAACAGATCTGCACATATAGTCAGTGAATTACTTGAGTTTCTGGGAAATTGAAGTAATATAGTTCCCAATGATGGAAGGTTAATGGGATTTAGAGGAGGTACTAGGTATGCACTAGTAACTAGCCTGTTTCAAAGTAGTTCAAAGAAGCTTCTGTTAAAATAGCCCTTTTCATTTCTTAAAAGTATTCATGTTATCTGTTAATTTCCCATTCAATCCACCAGAGCTTGAGGTAGTTCTTACTTTATTTTTGAAGTTTCAGGGGTTGTGTAAACATTATAGGCATAAAATACTCCTGTCTTTCATTTCATAAAGAATTCCAGCAAATCATTTGTACTGTAGCAATATACATCAGATATTAACAGTCCATAATTAATATGGATTTACTGTAGAAGGTGATCGATACATAAAACCCTAAAGTATTTTGAATTATCTTTGACGTTTAATAGTTTGGAATTAAAGAATATTGTATTATTTTTAATACATAAGCACAAATAGGAAGACTCAGTTTTTAATTCTAAGATAATTGTCCAGTGCAAATTTTCTCATGCTAATCTTATTGAAACTGAATCAAGGATTGTCATGAACTTGTTTCTGATTGACTGGTACAAAAGTATTCTGGTTGTTTTTATTCAAATTATTATAGCAGTGGTAGTAACTTAAAGTCTTGGGGGGGGGACTTCAAATATATAATTTTACATTTGTGGTGTTAGAAAATCACTTTGAACAACCCTTTAAGCTTTGCTTCTATTCTTATTGCGGTATGGTTTCTTTCTGGCATGTGGGCACCCAACTTAAATATTTTTAACCCCATTTTTAACCCATGAATAATACACAGTTTTGTTTAACTTTGTGACTTAAAATAATTGGATTATTAATTGGATTCTTTTGAAAGTATTTACTATAGTACTATTTATATAAATTATTTGGGGAATATTCAACATTTCTGAATAATTAAATTAGCTAAATGTGAATGCATCCAGCAGAGAATTAAACAGACATGAGGATTTTATGGAAAATCCGTAGCTAATTTGCATAATCAAAATTTGAATAATCCATTCTGGATTATTGGGCACACTATATTTTATTACAGAATCACAAGAAAAAAAAGGCTTAGTAGAGACCCACTGGGTCACATAGGCCAACTTGTGACTGTGAAAATATGCTTTTATTTTTATTTTTTTATTTTTTCAGTATTTCTGATATATTCCCCAAACCATAAAAACAAGATCCTTCACTTGCAGAAAAGATGAATTTTTAATTGAAGTAATGGAATTTTTTTTGGAATAATTAAAATGGATTTTAATTATTTCTAATCTGTTTTGTGCCCATGATTAGCTATTGATAGAGTGTTTTTTTCTGAGCATACTCTAGGCATGACGGATAATGATTTTAAAAACTTATGTTTTACAAAATAATTCATTTGGGCATTTGGTTTTCCTTACATTTAAAACACACTAGTTTTCTGTCTATGCATCATAGGGAATTTATTTTTAGTATAAAAAATAAGTTAAATTTACCAGGTTTAAAAATATTGATTGCGAGTACTGCTATATACAAAATAATTGGTGTACTGCAAAGAAATGTTAAATAGAATTGTTTATAAAAATGTATATTTCTTATCTTTTTCAAATTTAGGGAGAGCCTATCATTTTCTGTGAGGAAAGCTTTATCAAGCATCGTTCCAGTTCTACTAAACATTTTCTGGAAACTGCAGTGAATCTCCAACTTTTTAAACAGGTATTTCTAAGATATTTTATCTAATACCATTCTAATGCATTTAGCATATGCGTATTCAGGGACAGAGAAATGGATACAACATTATCAATAGCAGTTTCTGAATTTTGATCTGAGTAGTGAAGGATTTTTATGAGGAGAAACCAGAATATAGCCAGGATAAATTCTTGTACATTTCTATTATAATCCCAAAAGGTTCTTTCTAGTGACAACTCTTTGAGGTAATAAGAAATAAACCTGCTTCAATTAAAAGGTCTTGGGTTTCTTCCAATATATTTAACTGTATTTCTATTTGGAATCATCCCTACTCTCCTGTGAGCATCCAAAATCTGTCTTGGCAGATTTTCTAATCCTCGAGAACAGATCTGGCAGGTATGTGGAAAGTATTAATAAATGGTTCTGATTCAGGTAAAATTCAACCAATCATAATTTTAAGCCCTTATTCAACAAATAGTTGTTTTTATATAAAAAGTTTTGGATAAATATGTACATTTAATCCTGATTATCACTAATAAAAATGAGCAGAAGAAGTCCAATTTTCAAATGTCTGATAGCTTCCAAATCGTCTCTTAAACTGCTCCCTTCAGGACTAGGAAATTTGCTGTGTGAGGTGGGTATGATGCAAACATATGTGGAGAACAGAAGTAGGAGTCTACTCCCAGCTCCTTGATTCTCATACTTGTAGTCATGGATAATATAATTATTTTGGCATTATTTAAGAGGCTTTCTTATGGATGAACACATTGCTGTCAGAATGAATGAATGAATGAATGAATGAATGAATGAATGAATGAATGAATGAATGAATCAGTATTTTATCTCATAGAGTTGACTTTGACTTTCTTTAAAATGGAAAATCAATTTAGTAGGACCATACCATTCAGGCATATTTCCAGTTGTTTTTTTCAGATGTTACAGCTAAATCTTAGTTTGAGATTAATTGCCCAGAGGGACATGTAAATTATGCATGTCTTTACTTTCCCATTGCACAGAAGGGAAAGTTAGAAGCTTTTTTAGTACTCTGATGATCATATTGAAGGGAATTTCTGTTTGTTCAGACAATCCAGAATCAGGTCATATCTTATGATCATGGGTCATATTCAAACATTTTTAAAAAACTAACCTGCCTCTAGTTCAGATGTTATGAGGAACCTCTGTTCTTTAGAAGTGGGTGCTTTCTTATCTCTTCCTTGTAGTTGTAGCAGAGGAGAAGAAAGGGTGAAAGTGCAATATTTCAGAACTGTTTTGTCTGATGAATCTCAAAAGCTAGAACTCAAATTGTATATCTGGAATTGAGAAAAAAATCTTAGTTTTGAACTGTCTTGATATAAACAGGGTTTAGAAGGGCTACTTCAATTGTAGGTATTTGCTGCCACATGCCGTTGATTGGTGCCAGAAGATTAGTTTCTCTGTTGGCCTGTTGGAAATCATTGTTGGATGAAGAGAGAACAAAATGATACAAATAGGAACAGTCCTAAAAGCTTATTCTAAGCATTGGATAAACATTGCAGTCCAAGCTCCAGCACAAAATAGAAAACATTTCCTCTGATTAAAACAGCCAGAACCTTAGGCGGGGACAGACGGACGGACGGACGGACGGACGGACACACACACACACACACACACACACACACACACACACACACCATGTTTTGGCTCTCTTTGAAAATCTAGTGCAAAACAGATAAGTGAAATTCACAGGATGCTAGGTAACTTTCATTTTAAAAAAAGTTTTTGTTCTTGGAATTTAATGGTTGGTATAGAGATTTATGGTAGTAGAAGTGAAAAGTGCAATTTCTAATTGGAAAGAATTCCCTATTATTCTGCAATAGGAAAAGAAATATGTTTTAAAACTATTTCATGCCCTTTTAGTATTTTATATAATTCCTCCTCCTTGTCTTCCACTTCCCAGCTGCATCTGATCCAAGACTTGTTTGTAATTAGGCACTTTTCAAGGTTACTTGAGTCATAAGAGATTTGAATTTAAAGTGTTGCTTTAGGTTCAGTGGCAAATACTGTTTTTTAAACAGAAAAGAAGTTCAAAGAGAGAGACGGATGGATGGTATATATGAAATAGCAGGGCAGACATTTGCATTATTGTAATTCTGAAACACTTGTTTTGGAAAGTGAAATCATAGTAACCATACAAATAGGAAGCAAAAGCAGTGTGTAAAAAGTATGTACTACATATTACACCATAGATTTCTAACCTTTCTAACATACACACAGCATCGGGATGTCCACTTAGACCTGTTAGTTGAATATAAAATGCCTCAAATAGAATTGGTTGATAATTGAAACGGAGTATTGCACACAAATACGTATTTCACTAGTTTCAGCCATCTTTGAATGACTCGCCATACATATATGTAATTTCTCTAAAGCCTTGAATGTATATACTTCTAATAATAGCTATTTTGGATAAGTACAAAACTAAGCTGATCAATCTCCTTCACTTAATGCCATTAATAAGGAATATATAATTTAGTAACCTAAGAAAAGGGTTAACTATTTAAACTTTGGGAAATGTGTTTTACTGAAGTTGCTGATGGTGTAATACTTGTGTGCATGGCTGCATACTGCTAAGTCTAAGAACAGAAAATGATTTTTTTCTGGAAGGAGAGAAAACTGCTTTATTTGATTTGGAATAGAAAACATGATGTGTGTATGAAAAATGGATGAAATCCTTACCCGATATATACTGTTAAGAGCAGAACATTGACCAAGTTTTTGCACCTCTATTCAATTTTTATAAGTCCCTGTGCTATGAATTGTTCAAGATGAAATCACCAAAGCAGTTCCAGTCTGGTCAAAACTAAAGTATGACCTGATTTGACACACAAATTTATTTTATTATTAATAACTCTTATTCTTTAGGCAGTGCTCTGAATTGCTAATAGGACATATTTGTGTTTTTTATGCAATACCCAATAAATAGGTATAATGTTGATGCAGAGATATATAAAATCTATGTTACTTAAGGTGAGGAAAAAATAGGCGGATGGGGCAAGAGTATTGTTCTTTTAGTTTGTCATTCTTCTTGGTGAAATCTGACAAATCCACCAAACAAATTAATGATGCAGCTATTAATTTTTCATGAACTCCCAATTTGTATTAACATTTTGTGTGTATAAGATTAGACCCAAAACAAATATCTCCTTTCAGTTCATGCTTAACACTCTGTTATCTTACGTTCATAAATCATGTGCTTGGTATGAGAGCAAGGAATGATTTCTTAACCCTGGATAGATAATGCTTTGTGGCTCAAAGAATGTTTTCTGCACAGTGATAGTTAAAGGTGCTTTATCTCATTCTTGCTGTGAAATAATCCAGTGATCCCTTACCGCGGTCTGACCATGAACCAACCCATTTGGAAAAAGGCCAGGTTAAGGCTGAGGGGCGGGTAGAGGGAGAAGAATGTTAGCTAAGAAGAAGAGGAAATAATCAGTGATAGCATGTCCTTCGCTGCTACTGCTGAGTCTGCCTTTATCTAGTCCTCTTAAAAATGTATTCATGGAACAGTTTGTTTCATGTCATCAGTCTATCCATTGACAAGCATCAGATTGTCACTGACAGGCCTGTTTGGATAATCTGTGATAGCATATGACAGCCAGCCAAATAATTAATTTTTATTGGCTCCCGTGTACTATTTCAGTTAGCAGCGATTTGGTATTCATGTTGGAAAATGTGCAATCAGTCAAATGATTTCTTTGTTTATCTCATATTTTGGCTACCTAATCTTGGCAAAGAAGTATTACCTCTTGAAAGTATCCTAAAAATGCCAGTACTTTTGGAGGGCTGAGAAAGATTTTTTTTTAGCTTTATGAAAATTTAATGTAAATTGAGAGTTTTTACAATACATTGTTTTATTGCATTGAAAATTATACTGAGATTCTCAGTATAATTCAGTATATTATTGTTTGTCAATAATTTAAACCTGGCAGTTTTAACAAGGTTTCATGATTCTTTTCAGATTATGTATAGCCAGGTTCAGAGATGTTGGTAGATGGAGAATTAGAAACTTGCTTTTTTTTTTTACATCAATTTATTTCTTTTAGCATTACCTTTTTTTGTGTGAGATTTAAATTGGCAAACTATGATAAATGCTAACTTCCGTTGAGTGCAATCATTGTTTAAGATTATTAGCAGTAACCATTGGTTTTAATTTTACAATGATGAATAAAAAATTAAAAAAGAATTTTATTGTGAGAGGAAAGACATGCACATAGATTTTGTATTTTAGTCCTCTCAGCAAATGGGAGGGATTAAAAATAATCATTTAGTAAATATTTAATTTTTCAGTACATAGAAATAGGTAGGATTTCATAAACATTTTATAAAAATAAAGCTCTTTAAAAAGTCCAGTATTTGTATACTTATTATATAACTTACAGTATATATCTATCCTATATTATGAGTTAATCTTTATTTTAGAACATAGAATAATAAAGCTTGAAGAACTTCTAATTGGGCAGGAGATTGTTCCGGACAAATGGCTGTTCAGGATCTTCTTGAAAACTTCCAATGAACACCCACAACTTCTGGAGGCAAACTGTTCCACCGATAAATTGGTCTCACTGTCAGGAAATTAGTCCTTAGTTCTAGATTGGATCTCTCTTTAATGATCTTCCACCCTTTACTTCTTGTCCTGCCCCCAGGTGCTTTAGAGAATAAATTGACCCCCTTTTTTCTGTGACAGTCCCTCAAGCACTGGAAGACTGCTATAATATCACCCCTACTCCTTTTTGTTAGACTAAACATACTTAGTTCCCTTAATCATTCATCATATAGTTTAGCCTCCAGACCCCTTATCATCTTTGTTGCTCTTCTCTGCACTCTTTCTAGGGGTCCAACATTTTTTGTATGATGGTGACCAGAATTGGATGCAATATTCTAGGTGTGGTCTTAATATAAAGCATTACTATCACTTAATGTGATATTCTTATTTGAATAGCAATTTATCAGGTCACAGTTCTGCTTTCCTGATTAAATACATTAAGATAATTTTATAGAAATTATAGCTAAATGTTATGAAGTTCCTGTGAATGCTTCCCTCAATATCCTTATGTCTCTCTGTCCCATGGAACTTTAATTTTTTAAAAGATTGTTTTAAGACTAAGTTTCACAGAAGAAGAAAAATGATGGGTGACTGTAATCCAGCACCATGTGTAGAAGAAGTTAGTCTTCTGACTAATGAACCTTCGGGAAGTATAGAGGAGATTAAAAAAAAACAATCTTCCCAGTTCCTTCTATTTTGGGATTGGTTGTGCCCATTCATTGTATTAGCCTTTTATGCTCACAAGGTTCTAAATATATCTATCAGGCCAAAAAAGCTGCCATCTACTAGTATAAATTCTCAGGCAGCGAATTGTACAGAATTTATGAACTGGATTTATATTAGTGTAATTAGAGATTTTCCTAAAAAAAGTGTTCGAATGGAAAATTAATTTCAGTAGAATATGGTTGGTACAAATGACAAACATTAACTTCTTTGCCTGTTTTGTACAGTATAAAATGGTATTTGTGCATTTCCTCCACTTTTGCATTCCATACATGTGTGGAATTCTTCTAAGTAATAAGGAGATTAAAGTTTTTGCTTTGTAAAAAGCACCATGTGGGTGAAAGAAGTTATTTTTTTATTTCTTTCCAAGTTATTTTACTGTGCTATCCTTTTCATTGATAGTAGTTTGTTAACACTTAAGGAAGTTTCAAGCGCAATTTGTTGTTATAATTACAGACACTGCTTGTATCTAGCAACTGAGATTTAAGACAGTTTCTATGAATTGGTACATAAGCATAGTATGAAAGCTAGGAGTTATTTAAAGAAAATAGTTTCCTTTCTTACCAATATTAAGTAGGCTAGAATTGTATGCTCTTTGGAGAGATTCAAATAGTGAATTTAGAATATTCAGTGGTTTAACAGGAAAATAGAGATTTTAGACATTGATTTCATGCTGATAGATTTGAATTTCTTTAATATGATTTGCTTTTACAAAATATGCTTAGAATGTTAAGTACATAAAATATGGCACCATATAGTTGCTCTTTCCTTGTTTAAGATTACCATACTGCAATTAGATTAGGCTCATAAATATCCCGTAGGTGTACAAAAAATTTTCTTAACATACTTTAATATTTTAAAATGTGTCCCACATTTTAAAATGAACACACATATAGGAGTTAAAGCAAATTAGATACCAGTTTGAAGAAAAAAAAATTATTTGAGTATCATGCCTTTAAAATATGAAGATAATAAATGTTATATTCCAACGTGAGATTAATTAAAATGCAATCAATGTCAAAAATATTTTGCTACCGAATAGTTCTGTTATATTGTCATGGAGAGTATGATTCCCCCCCCCCAAAAAAAACTTATTTTGTGAATTCTGGTTCAAAAACTACTACAAGTATTACCTTGATTAAGTTTCAAATCATCCTTGCCCCTTCCCAAATTCAGTTTTAAAATCTATGAAGAATAAAAGTAATAGTGAAGGGTGGATGGGCAGGTGATTATGTAATGAAATGGAAGTAGGTGTGACCTCCCTAAATTTCTAGTACTTTGTAGAGCAGCTAATAAAATTACATTTTATACAGTTTTCTTAACAAAGTTATTACAGCTTTGATACACACTTTATTGCAGTTTATTGAAGGCCGACTTGCAAAGCTAAATGCAGGAAAAGGATTCTCCGATATATTTGAAGAAGAAATCTCATCAGGAAGTGGAGGTAGATATATACTTTTTTTTACTTCTTGACTACAGGTAGGTTTTGATTAGGACAGCTAATGAATCCCATGAAATGGTGACATTATTCAAATTTGCACTATTTGAAGTTAATATTTCTATAGAAAATATGGTAATTGGTTCCAGCTCAAAGGAAATAGACAATGAAAAAATTTATATATTTTATATATGAATAATTACAGTAAAGGATAAAAAGAATATACTTGTAATTTAAATGTATGGTTAATACAAAGTCACAGAGTAGTTATAGAAAGCAAAATTTAAAAAAAAAAGTCTACCAGAGATTCAAACATACCAACATCTAATCCTGATTTTAATGTTGCTGTGGCCGCGTTCATATATTGTAATTCATTTACACCAAATGTTCATTCTAGGGTAATAACAAGGCTCTTCTTTTTCAAACTTGGCCTCTTTTCTTCTGACAGAACCTTCCTTTTCTCCATTTTGCACACATGAAGATTAGCAGCATCTAAAACCCCAAACGCAATTGCATATGTAATAGCTTCAATTCAGCTTGCGCTAGCCTTTCATTAAGTGAATTTTGGGTCGTATTAAACACAACCTGGTATCAATTTACAATTCTCACTAAATCAAATATCACATTATTTAAACTCACACTAATCACAACCTACCTTTTCTTTCAATTCTCCTGCATTGATTGAAATAGTGAAAAATGACAAAACTTTTTAAATTGGTTTTGTCATTTTTCACTATTTCAATCAACGCAGGTTTTTAGCATTCTGACCGCGGATAGAGTTTTTGATTAAATAACTGAAATAGAAATACTATTCAGATTCCATGTTGCTAAATGTCCAAAATTAAAAAAAATAATTAAGTGTTTAATTATTAATTAATTGAATTAAGTGTTTTTTAAAATGTGTGTCTCTTTAATTGTACTTCTGTGTGTTCAGTATGTGTTGCTATGAAGGTTTATAACTTCAACTTCATATGATATTATAAACATTGTTACGGCAAATTGATAGGAGTGAATATAATGGTTAATTAAAAATGACAGAGGCAGAAAGACTTCAGACTTACTTGTTCATCTTCCTTTTCTCAAAATTACATGTACAACTTTTATGCAAGTATCTGCCGTTTTAAATGAAAATGCGTTAGTAATTGTATATGAGCCAGTTTTATACAGTGATTACGGCACCAGACTAGAAACAAAGACCATGAGTTCTAAGCTCACTTTAGGTACAAAGTCAGCTGGAAGACTTTCGGCTAATCACTCTCAACCATAGGACGGAAGAAACAGCTAACCATTTCCAAAAATATTACCCCAAAAACCTGCAGGAGCTTGTCAAAATTGATTTGAATACACGTCCATACATACATACATATATCCATCATGCTATTCTTTTTTGGATGAGCAATGTTAGGTTTAGGGTACTTTTACAAACACCAGCAATATAAATTACATTAGACAATTCCTCCAAAGCCAGAAGGAACATTAAAATGTTTCAACCTCCAGGACCTGCTAGAATAGCCAACTTTAATGGCTTTCCTAAAAACCAATCAGGAAGGTGGTTTTTTTTAAATTTCCAGAGGAAATCTGTTCCATAGAAGTGGGTAGTCATTGAGAACATCAATTTTATGATCCTTGAAGATGCCAATCCCTGCAGAGGGAGCCCCCTCTACCAGGTCTTATTGGGAAACAGATAGAGTTGGCTGTCCTTCAGATACCCAAGTCTTGAGACATGAAAGGCTTTAAAGGTGAAAACTAGCATTTTGAATTGCCAGCACCCAGACTAGCTCTTCAGGGTAGTGGTGTTATATGAACAAATCAAAATGCTTCACTACAAGATGCCTCATTGTATTGCCGAGTTTAAGAGGCTTTAGAAACTATTATAAAACCCATATCTTCTATGAGAAGCCATTGGTTAGGAATTGATAGCAACTATCATTCCTCATACTATCTTAAAATTAATAATGGTTTTAAAATTAAACCCACATTTACTTGTTCTGCTAACTTTTAAATTTATTTGCACTGCAAAATAAATAGCAGTGCTACCTTTTATGGAATCCAATTTCCCCTGACCATTATGAATAATTTATTAGAGTAATATTATTGAACACACATTGATTTGCTCTTCTCCCCCACTTGCAAAAGTTTGTTCAACTGTAAAACTGTAGAAAGTGTAGTATTATACTATACCCTGATACAATACATATATATTTGTGTGTATATGTATGTATTTTTTCAATCCCTAAATAATCTTCAGACATGTGGATGCTTCATCACTGGAAGTTCTTATGAAGAGACTGGACAGTCACTTGTCTGAAATTGTATAGGATCTCCTACTTGAGCAAAGGGCTGGACGAAGTCCTCCAAGGTCCCTTCCAGCTCTATTCTGATTCTAATTCTAAATTTACCATGTTTTTAAAATTCTGTTCATATCAGCAATAGATTTTGTCGGAGAAAATAATACAATCTGATGTTCTGTGAAGATAAGGACTGTAAAACTCTTATGTTCGTTGTGAACATGAATTTAATGTGCTATGAAGATTATGCATAAAAGTCTAGCAAAAATGGTTCTAATCTTTGTTTCCCTTTAATTTACATTTTTTAAGGAAATTTAAGAACATACCATCAGTGGATGCATACTGTGAAGGTATGACAGCATGTCAGGAGACTGGAGTATATCTTGCAGTGCAAAAAGTGTCACCATGTGAATGTAATCTTATTTAGAAACGTGCAGAAAGATTGCTCAGAATTTGTGCAATATATACAAGTGTATATATGCAGTGATCAGTGCAAATCTCTCATGCAAAACACCCATTTCTATAATCAGAACATTATGAAAGACAATTTCCTGG
Source organism: Thermophis baileyi (assembly GCA_003457575.1). Lineage (NCBI taxonomy): Eukaryota > Metazoa > Chordata > Lepidosauria > Squamata > Dipsadidae > Thermophis > Thermophis baileyi. The sequence continues at coordinate 90,248 of QLTV01000984.1, forward strand.
TGGATTGTGCCCTACATGAGTACATTAGAGTACACTGATAAGTGTGTCAGCCATAGAAATGATGTATTGTAAACTCTGGGTGGTACTAGACAAAGCTAGACGAAAGGCAGCTGTAGAAGTGGTATATTCGGGGTCATGCTAAGGGTTGTAATTTAAATTAACCAGAGGTGTGGATTTTCCTTTAGAAACTAAACATGTTATTTAAATTTAGAATTAAACTATGTTTTCCATGCATCAGAATCTCTGTGTTTATGTGTGTATATGTATATTGTATTTCAGAAAGGAGGAGCCTTGATCAACACAGCAGTGAACAAAGCTACTCCAGCTGTGAAAACAGCATACCAATATGTAAGAACTATTCTTTTCCTGTTGCACTTTTACAGATCTGTATGTACAGCTAGTCCTCAACTTACAACCCCAATTGAGCCCTATATTTCCATTGCTAAGCAAGACAGTTGTTAAATGAATTTTGCCCCATTTTACTATCTTCCTTGTCACAGTTCAGAGGTGGGTTCCTCCCGGTTCGGACCCGTTCGCCCGAACCGGTAGCAACCCGCTGGTGACATCACGGAGCTGGTTCGGTCGGTGCCGGTCCGTGGACGCCGCCATCTTTTTTTTGGATTTTTTTTTTTTAAAAATTTGGAATTTTTAAAAAAAAAATTTTTCCTTCTGCGCATGCGCAGAAACCGATTTTCTGGCACTGTGCATGCGTCACTATCTTGTTTTCAGCTTTTTTTGGGGGGGGGAGAATTTTTTTGGATTTTTCGGCACTGCGGCGCGGGAGGAAGCAAACCAGCATCGAGGTAAGTTAGAACCCACCCCTGTCACAGTTGTTAAGTGAATCACTGCAGTTAAGTTCGTAACAAGGTTGTTAAGTGAATCAGGCTTCCCCATTGACTTGGCTTGTCAGAAGGTCACAAAAGATCATCACATGACCCCCGGCATGTTGCAACCATTATAAATGCAAGTTGCCAAGTATCCGAATTTTGATCACATGACCATGAGGATACTGCAGTGGTCATAAGTGTGAAAATGGTTATGAGTCAGCTTTTTTCAGTGCCCATTGTAACTTCAAATGGTCACTAAATGAATGGTTGTAAGTTGAGGACTACCTGTATTCTCCTTTCTTTCAAGATGCTACAGAATATTTGCTCTAACTCTACGTTATACTAATATGTTGTTTGCTTTAACCATAATTTGAACAATTTATAATGGCCTAGTTTATACGTAACATGAAATTATAAACATGGTTTACAATTCTCAGTGAAGAGTTTAAGTCACCGAAAGCCAAAATCAAACACATTAAGTTTAGTGAGAGTGATGTCAATCTACTCATTATGTCATATACTTGTTTGCAGAACCACCCATACAGTGACTGAATCTAGAGGTGAAACTCCTTCAGTTTGCCAGTTCTTTATGCTAAGATTCTCCCCTCTTCTGCCTAGGAGTTGTTGTTGCAGTAGTAGTAGTAGTAGTAATAGAAATAGTAGTAGTATTTTTATTTGGTGTTTATACCTGAGCTTCCCACAAACAAAACTATTAAAAAATCACAATACAATAATACTAAAATAATAATACTTTAACAATTAAAATTATCTCAAAACATCCAGCACTACCATAATTTTTGCCAGTATCAAGTTCTGGTTTAACGCCTCCATTTTGAAAAAAGAAGCATTTTAAAGGCTTTTTTAAACTTAAGACATCTGACTCATAAGTAGTGGTTCAGGGGGGAATTGACTCCAAAGATGGGTTAGGTTTATAAATTCCAGACACCATGGTGATAAAATGGAGGATTTTGCAGTAGCAGTGTTACTGATTTGATCCACGCACAAATGAAATTTCCATGTGGGAGACTAGTGTATCTATATTTATTTTCATAATGAGCCAAATAATTTTTTTTCCTGTGAGGAATATGTAAGATGTTCTGGAAGTATTTAGGGATCATCCGAGAGGGACTCAGCAATTGTACCACAATAGAAGTAACTTCAGTCCTGCCATTTTGGAGGTTTAAAATCCCAGATCCTCTGATTAAGTTCAGTCAAGGCCTTATCTGGGTCAAGATATTATATAGCCAGGACATAAGAGCCACAATTAGCCAAGTCAAAGTCAGTTAACTTTGTCAGGAATCAGGTAAATCTACTTAGTAGAGTAAGGTAAACTAAGGATGCTTCCCTGAAAAATAGTTTCAAGTAAAACTATAAGATACTGAAATTTTAGGTATGCCTCAGAAGAGTTGCAGCCAAACTCTAACCAAGTTAGGGCATTTGAGGTTGAGCAAGAACCCAAAATTTAGCTCCTAAAAATAAAATAAAATTAAGAGATAAACTGGATAGCTTCTAACGTCAAAGCATCCTTAACAAACACACAGCTGGGCATCACAGCTGGGTACCAAGCCCCTTGGATCTATTTAATTTAATTGCTGCAGGGATGTGATTATTGCTTTGATGGCTCACACATTTTAAGGATCACATCGGAGGCTTTCTGGGTTCCTACATAGAGCTCAGTTGTTTATTGCAGCAGGTGGAAGGTTCAAAATGGTTGCCTAGATATTTGAAGTCCTTTACCTGGTTAACTGGTCTTTTTTAAATTCTCCATCTGATCAGGAACTTTAAAGTACTTTCTAAAGAAGTTTCTAAATAGTTTTATTTATCTAAACTAAATAGCTTTATTTAGTTTTTAAACAATTAATTAAATAAAAAATAATTAATTAAATAATTAATTTCAAGAAATTCCCTAGAGCAGTAGATCAGTAAAGGAACTTGGCAACTGCCAAGGGCCATTTAAGTTACAGATAAAATAGTTACATCATCTACATAAAGACAAATAGAGATAGATCAACTAGCTAGAGTTATAGAATGAAGTTCCAGCTTAGTAGAATGAAGTTCCAGCTTAGAAAGGGTCACAATGGTGTCATTAATATAGAAACTAAAGGTAATTAATAAATCAATCCCTGTTTATCTCCTTTTAAAAGTAGGGAAAATGTGGATAGGTCATTATAATTGCCACTAATTTCTATGATAGTATTTTAATATAAAAAATTATCAGCCTGAAAAGGTGATAGTCATTGGGTATTGTGACTAATTTCTTCTAAAGTCTCCAGTGAGGAACAGAATCTCAATCAAAGCAACATAAGGATGCTTTTATGAGGGCTGAAACCTGCCTATTTGGGGGTCAAGATGTTTTCCAGGTTCATCCAGTCTAAAAGTTTGTAATAGAGAAATCTAGCATAACAATTGCCAATTATTGGCAAAAGGCTGATTGACTAATTGTTGACAGGATTGTGCCTATCATCTTTCTTATATATATTGGGGGTGACAGAGTTCACCCACCTCTTGGGAACTAATAATGAGTTGTTAATAGCAGTGAACAAAATAATGCAGAAGCCTATCAGTTAGGAATTATTTTCAATAATTCTAAGAGATCGTATCTGTCAGTATATAAGGGTTCATGAATTGGGATAGACATGGTAACAGGTCAGCCAATAGGGACTGTTTGGTGACCCAGACGGCTCGAAGCCTGGGTGTGGCTTAGGTTCACTGATCTGTATATATATGAGTGCCTCTGTATTATATCTTGCTTCTGTGAATATTACTTCTGTGTTTCTGTGATTATTGATTCTGAGTTCTGGTTCTGGCTTCTGCTGTATGGTATTGTATATAAAGAAGTTTCTTATATAAATGAATCCTGCTGAGTTATTTACTTGTGTGCTGGTTGGATTGCTGCAAACTCTAACAATACCTCTTTACCTTACGGTTTACCAAATAAATTAATTTTTGAATATATGTTTATAAAATTGAGGGTCATTCAGGAGTGGATCAGATAATAGAGGCCTATGAAAGTTACCACCAAATGGACCTCTCATTAAATCACGAAAATATTTGGTCCCTAGGAAGACTATGTTGTTGACACTAAAGCTGGATTTGACTGACAAGACACCAGAACTCATGGTTAACTTTATTTTGTACTTCTTGTTGAAACCTAGGCTAATTTACTAGTGAGTGACTTTGTTTTTTCTCTTTCAATTCCTTTTGTATTCCTTCCTCCTGAGAATATTTCTCAGAAGGAAGAATCATTACAGAATTGGGTATTTTGGTAAATTGAAATTGCCATGGCCTTGGCTAAGGCTTAGAGTTTGTCAAACCAAGGTTTGGAATATTGATTTGAGTTTGATAAAAGGGAATTTGATTCACAGTTAAATGATCCAGTACAGAGTTCATGATTTGCAAGAAACATCTTTAAATTAATAATTTTATTATGCCAATAATGGCTTCAAAGGATTGGCCAGCAATGAGTCAACAAATTGTAGAGCAATGACTAATAATTTAATGAACCACACTGAAAGAGTATTTGTTGAATGAGGGATCAGTGTGAATTTGTGCACATTAACAAATAACTGAGTTTTCTTTTATATATTGTTTAAGGATATGCACTAGCAATTTGATTTTGTAACACTTCTAAGGACCAGTTAAGGGATCACACTATTCTGAACTTGAATCAGAGTGTCATGAATCTAAACATTATACAGTGACTTTATATTATCTTGTGAGTACTGTAGTAATATCCAACTTTGTCCCTGAGGTTGTTCCAGATGGGTATAATCTGGATACTTAACACTGAAGAGCTATCTGATTGGTGAATTTAAACCTTAGTCTCCCTGATGCTATTCCAACATTTTAATCAGTACATCACACTACAACCTGTTTCCTTAATACATGAAAATTATCTTAGTGTTGGGAAGATGCTATGGGTGAAGAAACACTGAGAACCAAAACCAGGGAGATGTCTGAAAATTGCTTCCTTCCTTTGAGCTTCAATCATGAATAAATGAATCGGTTCCTTACTTTCATTTTCAAAAGAGAATTTTTAAATTTACATCATTCAAAATCACACTGAAGCCATATTTCAGGTAAATACATTAAAAGTATTGTGAATTCATGTGTTCATTTATAACTTATATACAGTTCTTTAATGGAATAGCAAAAAAAATTGCTCTCTTTTCTCACCACTGGGTTTCTGTCTTATTTTGATCATTATAATCTTGTAATAATGAATCTATTCCTGTATTCACTGCTGACTTAAATTTTTGAAGAGAATCCTGGAAAAATTGCCTATGTACTGTCCCATTGGTATCATCATCTGGACATTTCACTGGTTTAATAAGGGACATCTTAGTTTCCAGTTTCCATCTTGGTGTCCTGTCATGACATTGCAGAAATGTGAATAGATAAAATAATGGCTTCAAAGACATACTGTCCAGATGCCAATGGAAAATCAAGTATGGTGATTATCATAGTATTCTCACCTAGGCAATTAATGGTGGAGATTGCCTTGTACATACTCCAACTAAACATACATACATACCATACATACATGTATATATACTTGTCACACAATACTGAAGTCAAGCGACACCTGCATATTTAATATGCACTTGCTGGAGCAAACTTCATGCTTTCTATTGGGAGACATTCAATCTGTGTATACCATACTGTTGAAATGTAAATTAGTTTGCTGAAAACAATGAAGTTTAGAGACCTTTTATAGCTGAGTGTGCAGTTAGAGGATATGATTATCTATACTGCATGCAAACATTTTTAAAATATCCAATGTTTACTCCATTCCCCTGCCCCTAATCGCCCATTTTTTTGCCTTTACATGCTACAAGGAATATGAGTTAGGAGAGAAAACAGAGCTTAGCAATGCACAGTTTGGGGGAATGTGGGGAGTTGCAGGGGCTTGGTGAGAACAGTACAAGGGGGCTAAAATTCATGTGTGAGTCATCGGCTGCTGGTTGTTTTTCCTGTATAGTTCATCCTAAGTTAGATTTGTATTTAGGTGCATTTTCTATTTAGTTTAGGTGCTAAGGAGAGTAGTTCGCAAATATAAAGACCATTTCATAATCTCGTAAGTAACGGATATATTGGAAATAGCAACAATAGCTTCATTATCTTTAATTTGGCTTTTAGTTTGGATAGAAAAATAACCAACTATTGTAGTTGTTTCAAGAATGAGTTGCAAGAATTTGAAGTTGAATAATAAAGTGAATTGAAATACTATTTGTTCCTCTTTAAAGTTAGAATTGCCTCTGAAAGAAAAACCACACTTCTTTACAATTATTTTGCCTCTAGAATGATTATTTCACTGTTATAAAAGCAAACTATAATTGTCATTTTTATTCAGGCTGATGTGAAGAGGTGGCATGAAACTTTAGTGTAAATCTAATAATAGTAACTATGAAGAACACAACACTTTGACATGGCTCTGCATATAAAAAGAGCTAGATTGGAATATTATTGCCTGAGATTTTTTCCTATTCAACTTGTGGCCAAACTAAGAGTTTATTTCTACAGATACACCATTTCATAAGAATGTTACATTAAAGAAATACCAATTTAAAGAGTCTGATTTGATAACACAATTATGCCTATGCCACAATCCATCTCTTAATGCACACTTTAGCAATTAATGCACACCTTAATGCACACCTAATGCAAACCTTGTTAGCAATCCGGTATGAAATTAACAAAGTGATTTCTTTTTGTTATACCACATAATGCGAAAGTTTTAATTTTAAATTCTATTTGACTTCATCTAGGGCAGTATCAACCCTTGTTTTGCAGATAGTTATTTTTTTTTTCCTTCCTCTTCTTTCCTCCAGGCAAAAAATCATGCAAAACAGGGAATAAAAGAGGTGAAGAGTAAGTTGAAACACAAGGTATGTGGCAAAATTTGTACTTTCTTACCTTGTTTCTTGCTTCAGTTTGAAGTATATACCTTATGAATCCCACAAGATTTGTGTTTTTAATGACTTTTGAAATATGCTTAGCCCTTTGTTCAACAATGCATTTTTTATAACAAGCCCTCTGGCAACTCTCTGTCATTCTGTGCATCTACTTGAATAATCTCTTTATTGTTTGCATATTTATCATGAAAAAAACAGAAGTCTTCAAAGATCTATTAACAGGATGTATGTTTTCATAAAGCTGATTACTTTGATGTCACAATTGAAGCCTTTGCTTCTAGCTGAGAATTTAAGGCAAGTGACTTTTACCAGAGAAATATAATTCAGCAGGAATAGTTGTCTGTTTAGGTTTCATTGGTTCAGTAAATGGTGGCATTATTTTAGCACCCTAAGCCTTCCAAGGGTATGATATAAAAGTATGAGAGGCATCATATCAAGACTCCATATATTCAGTGTATTATATGTTTATCTCCAATATTCATTTTTAAATCAAGTAGTTTGAGCACTATTTCACTTTCTCTTCAGGTATCAAGGCACAAATGTATGAAAGGAATTTTGTTATACTTGATAGCTTCATCATATTTAAAAATTGGTACTTGTTACTCCAGCATTTAAATCTTTTAGGTGACAAATTTTTTAATGGTGTGTATGTGTTTAACTTGATATAGAAATATGTAGTCACAAACGTTTTTCAGTCTTAATTTTCTCTGTAGGAAAGAGAAGATGGCTATGGAATTTGTAGCTCAGGTTTTTCACAATACGCTCCATTCTGTACCCTTTATAATTCTCCAAGAGAGAACACAGAAAAAAGGCGACTTGCACAGGTAATTAAAAATGTTCTCCCTTTGGATGTTGTTAACAAACACAAGGTATTTGTTAATCAAGATGGGGAATGTACAGCAGTAATAAGCATTGTGAATCCTCTATTGATCCTTGTTCCCTGACCCCTGCTTATAAAACATACAATGGGAAGCTGGCTTTCTCCAAAGCAAAGCATGTTTTAGCTTTATTTTTATTTACATGAATGTATCTGGGTCTCACATGAGTCAAATAGGTCTAGAAAATAAAAACAGTAGATAGTTTTAAAATTTGTCTACAAGCTCAATAAGTAGGCAAAAATAACAGATGTGATAAAGCATTGTTGGAAACACTCTCACCTGTTTTCTTCTGTTAATGCATTTAAAATAAATAGACTACTCTTTTGTAGCCATTGAGAAATGTTCTCAAAATTGAAAATGTGCCCAGTGGTACACAAAAGGTTGCTTAAAACACACACACACACACACACACACACACACACACACACACACACACAGCCTACTACAAGTCATTAGTAGCCTACCTACCTCAAATGTATCCAAGCTGGCATTCACCTTATGAATAAAGGTGAATCAATCGTTTAATAATGGAGTTGGCTTTCAGAATTGGGCAGCATGTAAATTTAAACAGACAAATAAATAAAAGAAACTGCAATGAAAATGTAATTTACCTAATACTGTGTGCTTTTAAAGAAGTGTTTCCTCTGTAAAGGCTGGAATTGTATTTGCCTAGGACGTGGAAGGTTGTCTTACATCATTTGCAGAAAGTATTTATATTAAGGGTAATTCCTATGCAACATTAACATGAATTTCTAAAATTTGGTAAATACTGCATTTATATATACATGTTGACAAAACTTATTTTAGTGTAATCTAAGTACTGAAAAAGAGTATCCATCACTTTAAGAGATATGAACATGAAAAATTTGACCCTTTGATTTTTGATAGTTGATGAATTTTGGAATAGCCTGCCAAAATATATATATCTTTTAGAGCTTTAGAATATTTGCAAAACTCCTGTAGTATTTTCATATATATATCTAGCAGTATCAGAGCATGGGATTAGGTTCAATGACAGGTAGAGCAGGTATAGCTTCCTATCAAATTCTTAGTCCAAAAACAATGAACTCAAATGTAGACATATTAGAATTTTAACTTAGCAAGTTGTTTATATCTACTGTAAAAGTTTTTTTAAAAAAATCCTTAGTGGCAGACTTCTGCATCTGTAGTTTTCTTGGTGTCAGTAAAAATACAATATATCATGTTTTTCAGAAATCTAGTTCTATAAATATGTAAAATATTGAAAACAGAAAATAATATATGTAAAAAGTACAGATGTATAGTTAACACTTTTAAGCATTGTGACAACTAGCATGCCATTTTCTAGCATAAGTTCACTATGTTGTATAAACGGAAATGGCAAGTTGTATATTTTAAATATACAGCTGTCTTCTATAGACATAAAGAACAATTTCTAGGTTTAATTTGGATTTTCACATGGATTTATTTCTATATGTCCCTTATATCCATGAAAAGTTATTTATCTATTTTCCAGTCTGTTTCCGGCACTTCAATCATTAATTGTTTAATAATGGAACCAGTGCATGCTACATTAATACTGAGAGCAAAATGCTTCCAGAATAAGATGGGTTGACATGGGTGGGTTGTGAGCAATTTATAGATTAGAGCAGTATATGCTAGATCCTATATAAAAACTACTTAGATTTTAGTGACTAGCTAATGATCAGTAGATTGTACTGCTAAAGTGTACAATGTGTTAATAGATCTCAAATAACATTGGTGAGCTTGAATTCCTTGATATGAATTTTGTATTGAAAAATGAAGTCTGGAAATCTCCAGTAGCTAGTTAAATGATCTGCTTATTCTATTGCATATATCAATTACTAATTAATGTATTTGTGTCACTTATCCTAATGTAGAATTCTATTCAGCCACATTTTAATAGTCCTACTGCAAAATTTACCTATTTAGATTCTATAAAAGTACATACTGTACATTTTTCTATGTAGTCCTGGCTCTGCAATTGGATTTTAAGGCACAATATTTCTCCCTTTATATTTGTTCAAATTAAAAATATATTAGTAATTTAGGGCCGGTATGTTGCCCTTATAAAACAGTGCATAAAAATCAACTCATCTTACTGCTAGAAGATCGTATTAATGCTGTTTTTGACATTGTCATTAGTAATATTGTCGTTTTCTAGAGCTGAATATGAATATGCTTTCTACCCCAACAAATAATAGTTTGTATGCCAGTCTGCTAATTAGTTTGGTTATTTCCTATTTTTTTGATGAGGTTTAAATAAATGTCAAGGGTACAGACATGGAGATCTCCCAATTAGGCTTCACATTTGTAAAGCCCAGCCCCTTTGCTTTTGTGTGAAGATGACAGTTCCAACTGCAGCGTCAGTCTAACAGGGCTCAAGGGAGAGGGTACTTCACTGCTTTTATTGAAAACAAGGCTAGTTTGGCCCAGTGAGAATATTGGCATTGGTCAGAGTGCAGATCAGTTGTTAACAATGAATATTTACTAATCTCTGTCACAGCCAAGATCAACTGCTTTCCCCCCCCCCCTTTCTCCCCTTCCCATTTCTCCCATTCAACGCTAGAGCTCAAAAATCAGTGCATTAAAATATGCATGGATTTTACACATACACATAAAATAGGCATAAATAACTGTATTGCCAAGGGTTTCATTGTACTAACTTCTCCATTGTACGTACACCAGATTGCTTCTGCGTGCAACAGGGAAGAGATCCCACACCATGACAGCACAACTGATCTTCACCTAAGATATTCTGAAAAGAATTGTTCTATTTCTGTAAGACATGTGCCAGCCTCCTCATAGCTATTCTAGTCTGTTTGGTTGTGGGTGTGCAGAGGCGGGAGAGGGAGAATAAGAAGGAAGAGCTTAACTGCATTGCAAGTCAAAATTAACAGATGGATTGCCCTAAGCAAGGGAAAAGCCACCACAACAAAATCTAGTGAAAGCGGCAGGCTGAGGCTTTTTATTATTAATCCTTATTAAAATCTTGACGTGTATTTTACAGTTAACCCTTTCATCCCTTCATGGTTAAATAATAATCCCTCTCCCCTTCGCATTAACTTAGATTGAACAGAATACTTAAAAAAAAAAAGGAAAGAGAAAGCAAATAACAGGATTTTTCACATGTCAACAGTTTTCTCCCACTTTGCCTTTCCTTCCTTTTAATTTTTACCTTCCTTTTTTAATGGAGCCTGTAGAAATGCCTTACATTATAAAAAAAATTATTTGAGTTCGGGATGATTTTCTTGAGTATCCATAGATGCATCAGCTAGATGGATCTTTTAAAATGCAGGTCTGTTTCCACAGCATTGCTTAAAAGTAAATAATTTCAGGCAGAACAAAGGCAGATATATTTGAGGATGTGCTAGTTATCCTGAACATCATCTTTGGCTATGGTTGTGACCCATTTTAAATTAAGCCTTTCATGTTTTAAAAAGATACTGGTTTATAAATCTTTGTCACACATTTGGTAACATCCTGTGTAACACTGCTAGGAACATACGTTACAATGAAGAATTAGCTGTGCTTCCTTGTTTTTTGTGAAATGTATGTATATGTATGGTTTGTAACTCAAAGTATACAGTTACTTGTAAGAGTCTTAAAAAAAAACTTTTGTACAAAATACAGGTTTTTCAGAAATCCCACTATCTTAATTGAAAGTGAATTATTTTTTCACAAAGATGTTATATTGTATAGGTAATATAATTTGTTGCTGGAATATAGCTCCAGGGATGTTCATAAAGCTATGTAAAATATATGAACTTAAAATAAACATGTGAAATATTCTTAGCAAAATCTACTTTGTGGTATAGAAGCCATCAAAAAATGTGGTTGAAGTACTTGTGTATGTTGCTTTACTACTATTTTTTTTTTCCGTACGGCTGCGCTGAATGAACATTTTTCAGGTGGTACTTTTGAATTAATCATATGCATAATCAAATTATGGAATGTCTTTGAACCAATTCAAACCACTTGGCTTGGCAACCTGTGTTCACTGTGGCTGCTGTCTCACTGTGGTTGTGAGTCTCCTGTAGGCTGACAGGTTGACTGTTTCCTGAAAGCAGGCTGTCCCCTACAGAAGAGACCCCCCCCTTTGTGCTTTTTCCTCCCCCCCCATCTGAAAGCAGGCTGTCCCCTACAGAAGAGACCCCCCCCTTTGTGCTTTTTCTACCCCCACCATTCCCAACCTCAGAGATACGGTATAGGTTGTGTCCTGTTCTATCTGTCAAGATGGAATGAACTGAGCAAATAGGGCTCGGTCTTGGCAACATTCAGCCCTATTGTGAATTGAAGGTTGCATGCAACAGATTCAAAGCAAAATTGAACATCATTATTTTTCTGAAATGAAGAAATACCTGTTTGCTTTCCACAGAATGAGATTCAGCAGAGCACGTGGAATCGTACTGAAGTTCAGGCACCCAGCATTCCTCTTTTTCCTCTGTTTTGGCCTTTTGCAGGAAATTCTACACAATGCTAGGGCACCATTGAGCTCTCTCTAGCTATTTAAGTAATGTGAATAAAATATTGTATGTGACAGATGTCATGCAGAGTAACAGTGAGCAGTGTTGAATCGACAGTTTGGTAGTCTGTTTTAGTTTAAGATTTCTCATAAAAAATGGTAAATTCAGTCAATTAGCACATTGTTTTAGACAAAAGAAAGCATAATCCATAGATGTGCTTGGCTCTGTTAGTTTTTGTTTGAAGAGACAATCTTTTGTCTTTCCTTGTCAATTATGATCCATCTGTATTGCAGCCTGCATATCTTTTAATTAAAAATAGAAAATGTAGGCTGCACAAAATTACGAGATTGCCCTCTAGTGGTATAAATGACTTTTCAGGGAGGATGTAAATTAACTCTTCATACATACACAGTCCTGTATATCTAGAAAAGCAAGTAAAAAGCAAAACAATTTTTTTAAAAGCTTATAATAGTTTTTCAACAATTGCTTTCCCTGTGTATCTAGTACAATCTGGAGATGTTGATCCCATTCTAGGCTTTGCAACATTTATTTTTTCCAAAGTATTTTTTCCCCAGTTGATGCAAACCATATCTTCTAACATAGGGAAAGGAAGGGGTTACTTTTTGATAAGCACAAGTGAAACAACATCCTTTTAGTTGAGTGCAAGAGTTGGTGAGATTCATTGGTTCCTGGACATTGGAATGTAAGAACCCCATATTGATCAATAAATAATAGTGTTCTTCCTGACCACTTACATATTTTTAATTTCTTTTTCTTTTAAAATAATATGAAATATCTTGTTTCTCTATTTATTACTATTACTTATTACTATTACCAAGTAAGATTTGAAACTCTTAAGGGAGGTGGTAGCAAAAGGTGGTTTACAAGAGCATAGAGGGGAAGGGGTCCCCCCCCCCCGTCTTTCTCATGTGTTATTCCTATTTGATGGCTTACATGCCATCTTTATTTTATTTCCATTTTATGTGCATCTCTGTTGTACAGTGTTTTGCAAGAGAATCATATTAGCATGATTTCTATGAGGTCATAAAAGAGTTTGAAGATAGTAAAGGGAAAACAAGCAGCCACTGATAAATGTTTTCAAAGATGAGGTAGAGGTGGGAAGTAGCAGTTGATTATATATATATAATGCTATATATATATTATATTAACAAATGTAGAACAATTCAACATGCTGATTTTTTTAAAAAAAAATAAGACCGAATTCCATAAAATCGTGCATAAAATTATCTAAATTTTGTCATTTATGATTTGTTTAAAAAAAATTCAGTTGGTAATGTGTTGGACCTACCATTAGTTATATTTAGAGTAGATAAAATGAAATCAAAATGAAATGTGATGGGTATGGGAATCATTTCTCACACACTTAAAAGAAATAGCTTATCTTGACGTTACCAAAAGAAGGAACAGATACAAATGGTCCATTGTAGTCTTTAAAAAACATCACTTCCATTCCTTCAAATACAATCACTGGGAGAAAGAGGCACAACAATTTGAATGTGGGTTACAATATAATTAGAATTCATATTTGATTTAAAACATAGCAGCTGCTAGAAGTCTTATATAATGTCTTACCTTTTCTACAATAAATCAGAAGTTTGTGTATCCTTGTTATATCTGTTTATTTTCTCCAGTCCAGTTTTCTGGGAAGAATTCGGATACAAATTAACTGTAATAGACATAGGCTTTATTGATGTAATTGGATTTGCTTACAATATAATCAACTCCAATCTACTTTTCCAAAAGTTTTTGTAGTTTAGTATAAGAGATGAATATGTCAATTATTTTCCTCTTTTATGAATTAAGTCCACTAATGTTAATTTCTGCTTTTTCTTATAAAAATAACATTTTAAGAGGATTTCCTTTCATTTTAGCCAATTTTAGAAACTTAGTTGTTTATAAATCAAAAGATAAATAACTCTAATTCTGTAGGAATAGTCCAATACTAATAAACACACTATTTTATCATAGAGATAAAACAAGCAAAGTGCAGCCTTAAGTTTTCCTCTATAGTATTAGATACAGCTTGAATAATCTGAACCTAATACTATACTAATGGGAACACAAAATGACTATGCTCAAAAAAACCACCTATAATTAGTCCTAGGATCAGTTCATGCTTTCACATTACAAAAAATTCTTCTTTGGCAGTTGCAAAATCTTTATCCAGTTTTTGTTCCACGTCTTCTAAGATCACACAAATGACTAAATAAAACAAAATCTCACTATTAAAAGCAACAATCAAAATGAATTCTATCCTTTAAGTGTGGGGAAAAAGAAGAATATTTTATTACTCTTCCAGAAGTTGTAACTGAATTGGATACTGACATTTTTGAAGGAATTGAATTCTGCAATTGTGGGGTTTTCTCCTTTTTCTACATAAAAATGTGATAACTGTAATAACATGGCAATAGTTACCTATTTATAGTGGAAAAATCAATTTGTGGCATCCATTTGCCAACCATCAAGGAAATGAAGACATTGATAAAACATTTGTAGTTCTTGAAGCAAATGCTGTATTTTCCATTCTTGCTTAAGCAAAGAGAAGAGGTCTGGTTATTATTAGAATACTAATCAAGAAGGAAACAGAAGTCCATTTCTCTTCCGCTCTCCCCCTTCCTTTCCCAAAATTGGCAGGGGAGAAATGTACACATTTGAAAATGAAGTAAAGACAGAAATTAAAAGGCTGAATATCTGCAAACAGCAGGGAACATCAATAAAATGTTACTATAAATAACTGACAAATTTTTCAGATGTGCATTCAATGTCTCTCTCCTTTTGGAATTTATTAAACTTTGAGTATCTTCCCCCCTCCCCCATTTCTTATCATTTTATAAGAAAATAACCTTTAAAATTTGAGGTGCAGATTATCTGTAACTGATATCTATTGCATACTGTCTATTATATCACTGATGATAAGTGACAGAAATCATCTCTTGCCCACATCTCAGCCATGGCCTCTGCATACTGAAAATTGAGCTTAGCCAGAACATTTGTCTTTGATTTCATTTTCACTTTCATTAGTACTGAAAAGCATCTTAGTTTGTTTCCATGTGTTTTTAATTTCTTCCTTTAAACTTGGTCAGTTTTCACCCTGGACATTAGAAGAAAGTGTGCGATACCTTTACAAGATGATTTTAGCAGCTCTGGGGACCTGCTCATTCATCCCACAAGCAATAATTCTGAGGAGCAACTGGAATTTAGGGAGCAAAGGAGTTGTAAGCTGGTCCTTGAATACCTGAGTTAAAACATAGAAACAAAGTTGGAAGGTGCAATTTAGACTTTACAGTCCAATGTCTGGCTGAATGCAAGAATCCAAATTATAACTTCCATGACAGATGATCGTCTGTCTCTTGGTAGAAAGTATCCAGTAGAAGTGAATCCATTGCCTGTCTGAGTAATTGATTATACTGTTTTACTACTTTTACCATTAGCATTTGTTTTTCAATCAGAATGTGCCCTTTTGTAACTTACATCCATTACTCTGTACCTCATGTTATATGATTTTGGATAAACGGAAAATGCAATTGTGTCCTGACCCAAAGCCTACTCTTCTCAAGAATAAACATTACCAGTTTCTTCAACCTCACTTCATAGGACTTCTCTGAACCTGTCCCTGTTTATTTGAATCTTTCTTAAAATGCTTTGCCAGATATGGACCAATACTCAGAGGGAGGTCTGCCCAACACAGAATAAAGTGGACCTATTATGTTCAGTGATTTGTAAGACTATATTTTTGTTGCTGTAGTCAAAATGTGCATTAATATTTTAGCAATGACATACTACTAAATTATATTCACTTTGACATCAATCACTGTTCCAATATCTTTTCCAGAAATACTGTTACCAAACTAAATATCTTCCATCCTATACCATATCTGTGCATTTGACTTTTGCTTTTTAAGTGAAGAATTCTGCATTTGACCTCTGTTAATTTCATACTATTATTCTCATCCCATTCCTCTAACATAGCAAGATGAGTTTGAATTTTATTTCTGCCTTCTATGGTGCTGGCTTTTCCACCCAGTTTTATATCATTTTTAAATCTGAAAAGCATTCCCTCGTTCTCTTCATAAAAGTCATTAATAACATTTTAAAGGATAAATGGCTCAAAACTGAAGCACGTGGCCCCTTAATAGCTTTATAAAATTATTTTGTTTATCTTTTGAATGTCAACTGTCTTACTATCCATGCTTTACCTATTCTGTAACAGAGCAGAAGGAAATTTAAAAACAATACTAAAAAAATGCTGGTATCCCACCTCCCTCCCATAATTTTTTTCACCCATTCAGCTGAACAAAAATTAGCTCAATTTTCTATTACTTTGAATAAAAGAAATACCTGTATTCTAACAAGGGTAAGCTATAAAATAGTTTTAGCATAGTAACAAGAAGGAAGAAAAAAGGTGAATATTCCTGTACTTCCCGCATACATGATGCAAGCCCCACCAATTTTATCACTACCACCCTCAACTACTACCATCACCACCATCACCCCCGTATATTGTGGCCTTACGCTCTTTCAAAGGATTGGGTATGGGTCTGTCATTGAAATTGACAGGTTTTAGTTTGGTTTCGGAGTGGTCTTTAGTGTGTCTGTAGCCTCCCCAGAAAGTGCACTTTTTTCAACATTAAGGGAAGCAAGCAAACCAGTTTAAAAAGGATTTTTTAAACAATTTTACCTAAGCTGTAATTAATTTCTGATGTCTGTGGGAATAGCAAAGAAAATCTCCCAGCGATTGTCTAATCTGTTTTGGTTTCCTCTAAATAAATATTTATATAAAAATACAGATCTGCAAACGTTCTATTGAAATGCCAAATCAGTCTACAAAGAAGGTTCTCACTACGGTGGAAATGGAGCAATCCAATAATTCCCAATATTTTTCAGTTGGAGGCTCATTTAAGACCTTACTATAGGTATTTTTCTTCACAAAATGGCATCAATGGTAGTAGAGGAAAACGGGTATATTAAAAATATAGATGTATTTCCCATGAAGTACATGATTGAACTGTTCTTTCTAGCATCTCTTAGACTTTCCCACCCAATTTATCTTTGCCTTTTTTTTTTCCTGAACAGGCAAACATTCTTCCCAAAAATCCATTGGGTTTAAGCCAGATCTCTCTCTTATTTTCTAGAACCTTTTTATTGGGTCTGGGTGCTTTGCAGGAACAAAGGTTTGTACTAGATGATGGTACCTGGATTGTAACATGCCAGCTAACCGGAGTTTATAAAAGAAAACAGAATGATGCTACCACAATCTCTACAATTACAATGGGGGAAGTTCTTGCAAATGTTGCTT
Source organism: Thermophis baileyi (assembly GCA_003457575.1). Classification (NCBI taxonomy): domain Eukaryota; kingdom Metazoa; phylum Chordata; class Lepidosauria; order Squamata; family Dipsadidae; genus Thermophis; species Thermophis baileyi. The sequence goes on from QLTV01000984.1 coordinate 107,651, forward strand.
TCTTTGGAAATATCTTCTATCCTGTATGAATTAGCATAGTGAGCATTGGCCCACCACAATTTTCTGTGGATATTTTTTAAGAAATGAAGAAAAGAAGTAAATGGTACCCCTGATGGAATTTAGTCACCATAGAATAGAATAAGAATAGAATAGAATAGAATAGAATAGAATAGAATAGAATAGAATAGAATAGAATAGAATAGAATAGAATAGAATAACAGAGTTGGAAGGGACCTTGGAGGTGAACAAATGGTTATCCAAACTCTTCTTAAAAACTTCCAGTGTTGGAGCATTCACAACTTCTGGAGGCAAGTTGTTCCACTGATTAATTGTTCTAACTGTCAGGAAATTTCTCCTTAGTTCTAAGTTGCTTCTCTCCTTGATTAGTTTCCACCCATTGCTTCTTGTCCTGCCTTCGGGTGCTTTGGAGAATAGCTTCACTCCCTCTTCTTTGTGGCAACCCCTGAGATATTGGAACACTGCTATCATGTCTCCCCTAGTCCTTCTTTTCATTAAACTAGACATACCCA
>QLTV01000984.1:115117-136646 GCA_003457575.1 Thermophis baileyi
CTGCCTTTTTAATTTTTCCTAGGATATTTCATTTTTCTAGTGGAGGGGTGGGTGCTAACTTCCTACAGTCCCAAAGATGCTTTTTCAAGAGGCAACTGGACTTTCTGGGGTTGTTTTTTTTGGGGGGGAAGACGTTTCTCATCCAAGAAGCTTCTTCAGCTCTTTTGCAATTGACTGATGGTGATTTTGTTGAAGTCAATAGTGTTCAAATGGTACTCCTGATATTTTGGGATTGCACACAAGGTGTCTATTACTATTAGTATTATCTTTGCTTTCTATTGTCATAGTCATGCTACTTCTATTTGCAGGTCTTTATATATTGTGATTCCCCCCACCCCAGTTCTTTTACTTCTATTCTGCTATCTCCAGTTATTGCAATGTCCACTATCCAGATTTCTTTCTTTCTTTCTTTCTTAATGATAATTCTTATGTCTGGGGTGTTGTGTGGCAGATGCTTGTCTGTTTGAATTCTAAAGTTCCAGAGCACTTTAGCTTCTCCATTTTCTATTATTTTCTTTGTTTGGTGATCCCACCAGTTCTTGCTTGCAAACAAGTGGTATTTCTTGCAGATGCTCCAATACACCATTACTGCTACTTTGTCATGCTGTTGTTAATAGTCAGTCTGTGCGATCTTCTTGCAGCAGCTTACTAGGTTCACTGTTTCTTCAGCTTCTTTGCAGAGATGGCATTTGCTTTCTGATGCTGTTTTCTCAATTCTGGTTTTGTATGCATTTGTTCTTAAGGCTTGGTCTTGTGCTGCCAGAATTAGCCCCTCTGTCTATTTCTTTAACACTCCTTTTTTTTAGCCATTGACAGACCTTATTATCTGTTTTGCCTGCTAGTATTTTTAGGTACTGACCATGTAATACTTTGCCTTCCCATATCTCTTTTCTTCATTTGGTCTTTCTTATAGGCCAGTTTAGTTTCTTTGGTATTCAGTTAGTCTTCGTGGTATACTAGCTTCAGTGCTTCTTTACTATCCTTCAGATATTCTTCCAGTGTCCTTTTTTCTTCTTCAGCTGTCTGGTGTACTTGCAACATTCCATACCCATATATGCTCCTTGGTAAATACAGTTTGTCAACATCACTGCATGGTTCAAGGGCTATGATTCATTGTCACTGTTTTATTGGTTGGTTGGTTGATTGATTGATTGATTGATTTTGTTTGCTGCCCAACTTGCTTCTAGTTCAGACTGACACATTGTTCCAGCTGCATAACTAATAACTGGAATTGTCCAGATATTAATCTCCTTGATGGTATTTTCACCACTGAGCTTAGACTTTTAAGTTCTTCATCATTCTTCTAATGTATTCACTGCTAATCATCTTCTTGACTTCAGTGTTCTTCATCTTTTCAGCTTGAGGGATTCCCAGGTATTTATACTGATATTCATCCACTCTTGATGTTATTTCCATAGGGCATATTGATTCATTCTGTTTTCACTATTTTTTCTCTGTTGATGGTAAGGATGGCACAGTTGCTTGGTTCACACTCATCACAGTCTCTTGGCTGTATATTCGGACAATGTTGAGCAACGATTCCATTTCAGATGGTGTTTTTCCATACAGCTTCAGATTGTTTGTGTAAAGGACATAGGATAGTCTGGCAGATGTTCTTCATGTTTGATAGCCATGGCCTGACTTGTTCAGTATTGTTGACAGAGCAATCAATGACAAACAGTAGTGGTGTTAATGAGTCTCCTTGAAAGATTCCTTTCATGATAGTAACCTCTCCCAGTCTATCACCATTGAACAGCAATTGTCTCTTCCATTGTGCCATTGATCTTTGCACAATGTTTCTGATGTTTCTACTTACTCCTGTTATTTCTAGGCATGGCTGTCTGTCTGTCAAACTTTCGCATTTCTGTACCTTCTATTTCCTTCCAATCATGTAGCAGGGAGTTGAATGCCTTCTTGTAATCTATCCAAGCTATTCAAATTGGTCTTCCTTCTCTTAAAGTTTTCCAAAATCATCTTGTCAATTAGAAGCTGATCTTTTGTTCCTGCTTGAATAGTTTTCTTTCTGCTGTGATCTCTAAGATCTAATCCATGGGTGTCAAACTCGATTGCATTACATGACGTATTGTGATGTATCGCAGCATTTTTTGCCTTTGCAGAGCGGGGTGGGCGTGGCCTGCGTATGACATATCCGGCCCGTGGGCCACCAGTTTGACAGGCCTGATTTAATCGGACCAAAATACTGTGATTAAGGATAAAGAGAACCTCTAAATTTTACAACATTAAGAATTGACTTCATTTCAGTTCTTTATAACCTAGAACAGAGGTGTCAAACTCGCGGCATCACGTTGTTGTCACGTGATGTATCATGACTTTTCCCCCCTTTCACTAACATGAGGGTGTGGGGTGGCCAGCGCATGACGCATCCGGCCCTCTGACCTAGAATATCTTTACATCCTGAAACTGAATTAACTCAAATTTAAAACTTTTGTGGGGATAGAAGTAGGAATCAAAATTTGGAAGATTGTTTTGTAAGGAAATAAATGTTACATAATTTATTCTTGATTCATTCTGTTGAATAAAAATAGGCAGGTTAATTAAGGTGTTTTAAAATTTAGTGTACCGGTAATTTTTGTATGCTATTTTTTCCAATGAAAAATACAGTGAAGTTGTTATTTAAGGGGAAGAATTCTGATAGGCTGCACATTCCCTTTTTTATTTCAGAATAAATCCAACACTCCGAGTGAGAGCAATCTTGCCCTACTCTGTAGTGGTTGGACATCTGACCTGGCTACTTGGAATCAGCGACAAGATGACAGCATCCTCACTGAGAAGAAGCTTCCTCAATCACCCAGGAAACATGTTCCTTCTAGCGGTTATAGAGAATCTGTTTTTGTGCTAAATAAAGAAAACCCTAACCTTACCTCCAGTGCTGATGACTTGACCTCGCCTAATAATCATCCAAGATCTCCAGATTCACCCCAAGAAACTATGCAGGAACATTCTCTGCAAACTTTGCAACTGAAGAGTAAGTGGAATGAAACACTAAGCAGGACCTCTGCAGATGAGAAGTCACCAAGCTTGAGTCCAAATCCATCTTTCCTCGTTCCATGGGAGAGGGAAACCCAAGATGGAAATGAAATTCTTGAAGAAGGTGGGCTTCTTCAAGAAGTGGTGTCATTATGTAAACTGACTTCTGCATTCAGTCAAGGTTTAAACATTTCAGGGGACAGGTTTTCCAACAGCAGTGGGAATAAAACGTAAGGAATATTTATTTATTGAGAGGTTACATGCGTGGTAAATGACTAAAGGAAAACAACTCAGGATATCATAATAAAGGAAATAAGAGATCTTCAGGTTTTTTAATCTTTAGTTTTAGTTGGCCTTATTGTGTTTTTATCCTTTTATTTTGAGCCTATCTCCTTTGAATATATTTGCTCCACTTCAGTGCACAATATAAGCTTGCATTTGGGATGGGGCTGTATAAGAGAACCAGTTTGGTCTAGTGGTTAAGGCACCAGACTAGAAATCAGGAGACTTGAGTACTAGTCCCACCTTAGCCATGAAAGGCAGCCATTTCTCTTTCTCAGCCCAACCCACCTCACAAGGTTGTTATTGTGGGGCAATAAGAGGAGGAAGGAGTATTAGGTATGTTATTGAGTTATTTATAAAGGCGGGATAAAAAAATCTAAAAAGAAAATGTGTTTACAAAACATGTTTAGCATGCACTCAGTTACAGCTTCATCCTGGACATTTACAGTTGTATTTCCAGCTGCCATGTATAAAAACCTGAAAGTCACTGCCAGTCAGTATATGCAATACTGAGTTCAGATAACATGCCATCTTAACTAAAGCATTCTAGAATCATGGTACTAGCTTGATTTCACATTTAAGCCACAGCTGGTCTGTGTCATGAAACAGTTTTTAATCATTTCCTTTCCCTATATGCAAAAAGAAATGTATCAGACAGACACATTTATCCTTCTATAACAGAAACCAAGAAATGTAGCATGACTATTCCGGAACTTAATAAGTGATCTGAAGGCCTTAAACTGAGAAGGGAAGATTTAAATACCTTAAAGGCTGAACTGTAAATACTTGGGGGAAAAAGCCACCATTATTTCATAGCTGCAAATGTGCTTGAGTAAAAAGAAATGCAGACCACTTACCAAACAATGGAACTCTTAAGTTTACAGATGATCACCAGTGTAATATTGTTTATGCAGTGATTTTAGTAAACTTGTGAGAACTTTGTTAAATGTGCTGACATTGCCAAGTACTACCTATCAGTAAGATGAGAATTCTAATATGTGTTTGTGCCACTTGAAATAACACCAGTTGATAATGATTGCTTGGGATTTATTATAAAATATATGGTTTTTAATTTTTAGCAGACAATGCCCCTGTCTTCCAGACTCTGAAAAATGGTACTGTATATATATAAATATATATATTGAAATGGTTAAATGCAGTGAAAAGTTTACAACTGCTTTCAGAACTTATTCACTGAATATATTTTACATTTTTGTTTTCTTGAAATACATATTTTGACCACAGTTGGAATTTTAATGGATTGAACCTTTGAAAGATGTAATATTTTTTAATTGAAAATAATCTGTTCTTCTGGAGATCATGCCTCTTTACAGATAACTTTTAACATGTTTGTAAAGTCATTGGGTTGTTGTTAAGTGTGCTGCTTAACCAAATTCTATACTTTTACTTTTTTAAACAACAAAGGAACAATTGCAGTAAAGAGAGAAATACATTAGACTCATGGTGCAAATCTTTTTTTGGTTATAAGCAAATGAGTCAAAGAACCACCACAAATTCTAGCATTTAGGTTCAATTTGTGAAGAGGATGAGATCCATCTATTACAATCTCCCTACTAATCACTGACAGTTTTTTAAAATTGCCTTCTAAAGAATTTATTCAAAAATCAATCATCTGGTATACATATATCAATGTTTAAAAGCTCCTTCAAATTTGTCACTAGATCAAATACTTTGGAAATTGTCAGAAGTGGTTTCTAGATATATGTATAAAACAGCTGACAGACTTTTAGGTCCTATAGAATAGCGGTCCCCAACCTTTCCAGCTTGGTGGTCCGGCGGTGGGAGAGAGGAAATGGTTCTGTGTGAGGCGCAGGCACGCAGTCAAGTGCACACAGCTCCATTTGTGCAAGCTCACACAAATGGAGCTTCACACACATGCCCACCGCTCATGCAAATGGAGCTTCGCGTGCACACCCACCACTCACACAAGTAGAGCTGTATGTGGGCTGCCGCCTGGGAGTTGGGGACCCCTGCTATAGAAAGATCAATTGAATGTAGAAACAGTTCTTTTTTCCCCAGCACTTATTTTCTGGAATGCAAGGTTCTTTCTCTATTGTACTGTACCATTGATTCGTTCTCCAAGTCTAAAGGTTTATCCAAAACATGTTTCACTGTCTCATATACAAGTTTCATTTTCAAAAAGAAGAAAAACTATGCATATGCAAACTTTCCACAGCAATTATAAAGTGCTTCTTCTTCTTCTCTTTTTTTAAAAAAAAGGTTAAATCCTGCATGAATATCTCTGTGAATCTTACACAACAAGGTTATGTGGAGGTGGGGGGAGAACGAAAAAGCTTTATCTAGTAAAGTTCACAGGTTTTCAGTGACTTTCATGGTTAGTGAATGTGATTTGGGATTCCATCTATATGGAATTCTCTCATGGTAAAGTATGTATTGATGAGTCTTCTTAATGAACTTTTTGAAATATAACTTTTTTTGGTCCTTGAACTTACTCCTATCCCAGATTTTATTATAGTTGTCATTTTTTGCAAGGGTAACAATTGTGCCTTAAAAATGTGTGCTGCAATACTTGCCAACTCTTTTTATTATTAACAAAAGGACAAACTATTTCCAAAGGATCAGAGTAGCAGTTTCTAAAACTTTCAGCTAGCAACTACTCTGTTTGCCACCAGTTATTGTCTAAAAATTCTCTGTATAGGCCACATAAGTAATATTTCTATAGTGACAGAAATATTACAGTTCCCATATATGGCTGATTTTACCTCTTTTGTATTCACTCTTTTGGGGAAATTTAAATTACTGTTTTTAATATGGTGAGTTTTTTTTTTTTTAATATTTTAAAAAATATTTCTCAGGAATCCCAGCAATTATTTCTATTGATCATGTGATTCTTTCTATAAAATATTGGATTATTTTACTGAAATTTAGCTTATTTATTCAATACCATTAGCCTGTCTAGAATGCAAATGGACAGCCTAGTGTTGTCTGGGACTTCAGTTCCCATCAGACCAGCCGGCATGGCTAGCGGGAAAGACAAAGGAGGTTGTAGTTCATAACATCTGGAGGGCAATAGATGGCTTATTCATATTTAGAACAAATAATGTATTGTTCAGTCAGGTGATTAGTTGGCTATTCAGATTTACTTTTAATAGATGATATAAAATCACTGTTAGTTGCTTTATACCCAACATGGATTTTATCAGATATGCAAAAGGGAAATCTGTTTAGACCTTTATCCTATCCCCAAGTCAAAAGGCCCAAGCAGCATATGGAATAATTGCACCAACAGCTTTCCTTAACTAATGTCTTTTTCCAAGAATGGAAAAGATTATTTTGAAAAATCAACTACTTTAGTTCAGAGTTGGTTATGCATCTAATGGATGAGAGATTGCTTTGCTATCACTTTCCAAACCCTCAGATACACGTCCTATGCCCTGATCGGCTTTTGCTACATTGCAGAAATTAAAATTGCTTAAACTAGAAAGATATTTGTTCAGGTACCTCTATGCACAGAGAATTACATGGAGTAATGTGTTGTAATGTGACCCACTTTGATGAATAGTAGAATAGTGAAAAAGGCAGTAGGTTTTTTTTTTTCAAACTGACTTTTTAAATATTTCCCTAGCATTTCAAAAAGTGATATTACTACTTTTTGATCGCTGTGAGTTAGATTATCAAAAACTGTCAGTACTGGCTAACTTTGCTCTCAAAGATGTCAACAGTGATTTTCCAATTGATTGAATAGACGGCTTGCACTGATGAGCACCTTTGAAAATGTTAATTTTCATAGCTAGACTAGATAAATCCATCAAAAGATCTGTTAACATTGTTTTAGCAATGCTTAAATTATTATACTTAAGTTGCATTAGATAAATTATATAAAACAAAACAAATATCCCCTTTTATTCATCCTGCCCATAGTTTACTAGGCTGTATTGAGCAGGGAATGAAAAATAGTAATGTTAGTTGCCAGTTGGGTGAGAAGTGTGTGTCCATTTCTGTAATCTCTTCCTAATATTAGTACTCATTTCATAAGTGAGTCCAGGCTCCTACTTAGCTAAAGAATTAGAAAAGTATTTATGTCATTGGGAGCTTTTTCTTATGTATCTTTGCTTCAATATAGCAACAGTGTCAATGCCACTGTTAACATGAAACTTGTGTGCTCTGATAGAATGTAATTTTGAAGTCAGCCTTTTCAATAAGAGGCATAAAAACCGTTTTAAAAAGTCAGACTTCACAAAATTGCCAAACCTCACATGGGTTCAGCATTCTTATCCTTACACATTCTTCAGTGTGAAGACGTTACCATTTTTTTTTTCATATTGGGGTTTTGTGGGCACCATATCAGTGTGCCTTGCTGCCACTCTTTGGTATAATTCAAGGAGAAAAAGGAATAAGATGTGTGAATGACTGTCCTCCTAATTTGTTACTATAGGAAATGTAAGGACTACAGCATACATCCAGGCAACTGCCCCATGATGGCTGGGGTTGGTCAGAGCCGTATTCCCTTATGTCTGGAGGACATAGCCTTGAGGAGAGCTAGATCAGGCTTTAATTCACAAACAAGACATTGGTTGGCTTTGATAGGTGTACTGTTCACTTTGTCCAAAGAAAAAGTTAACAATTTTAAAGCTCTCACTTCCCAGACAACAATAAACCCTATTCTGAATTCAAAGGAACACATCACTGCCAAGCTCCTTAAACTCACACCTGCAGGAAGGTAAACAATCTTAGATTTCTTGTTTTAGCACTTTTTCCTCTGCATTTTAATATAATTTGGTGTTACTAGGAGCCATTTCTTTTCCTCTTCAAGCAAACAAAGGCTGAAGTTTTCATGCCTTGCATGAACTTAAAAAGATGGCTGCCTGTGAAAGAAAATCCCAGTGGTGCTTCCTTCTGCCCAAGGCCTCATAACTCTTTCAATCTGGGAAGAAGAGTTAAATTGCGTAGTTATTCCCTCTTCCCCATTATTTCAAGTAGCTTCATGCAAGACATCATCTTGCTGGATTGTGTTCCCAAGAGTTGAATGTGTCTGGAGCCACCCTTAACCACACTCTGTGTCTGCCGCTGATATTCTCTCGTCCTTTTATCTTATATAGGTGTTGCTTCTGTGTAAGGGATCCAACTAAGTAAACATGCTTAAGCACCTCTTTTATGTCCAGTATCACAAAATTTCTGAGCAATAGACCCAAAAGTTCTTTTTCAAAAGGTAACTGGACTTTGTTTTGGGAAAAAACTGGGAAAAACAAAGTACAGTTGATTTTTGAAAAAGCACCTTTGGGACAACCATGACCTGGATGACTGAGAATCTCCATAAATACTGAGCAATAGGAATTCAAAATATCCAAAACAATAGTTTGTTTTTCTCAAGGATCCGAAATAATGTTTCAGGAAAAACATTATTTTAATGTTAAGTATTTGCTACTTACTGACATTGGGGCAGGCTTAGTAGAAATATGGGTCCTGCTATTAACTGCACCACACGTAGCAAGGCATGAATATAGAATCAGTATTAATGGGAGGGGAGAAGAGAGAGAAGTTAATATAAACTTTCAAACTGAAACACTGATCCTTTTTAAATGGCTTCTCTCAGCTCTACCTTCGTCCCATCTCAGATGTAAGTAAAGTATCAAACTAGGATGTGGGAAAGTGCTGGATTAAAGAAAAGTGTTGAATTTTGTGCAATATTTTTCCTTATATTTGTGTGTGTGCATGTATGTGTTTTGACAATAAGAAGCACCTGTTGCTTTCTCAGTAGGTCTTTGAGATTGCTTTTCACTCTAGTATATTTCTAGTTTTTGTTTCAAAATTGTGTTAAATTGTGTGTAACATCTCATTACAGTTGTATAGTAAAAAAGACGTACAGTACATTGTCAGTGGGCAAATAGCTTTTAGTCGATTGAAATTGAATAGGGACATCCTATTGTGTTATAATACAAATCTAAAATTTTGCCAGTTATTTAGTAGACCTCAGACACTTATAGCTAGCAATACCTGTATTGCCCACATTACACTATAAATACACAACAGAGTGAGATTTCTGTTAATTTACTTGTAATTGCTGATTCTGTCTGTCCCACTGTTCCTTCACCATGCAAATAAATAGCTGCTTCTTACAATTGATACCAGATGGCAATGAATGGTCAGTATGTATAATTTTTATGATCCAGGGAATGACATCTCTGGTTGTGATAAATAATTGCTTGTTTCAATACATGTTGCCCTTACATTTGGATTGTTTATTTGGTTAACTTTTGTATATTTTCTTCCCATGGCTAAATGTTGATCAAGAACTACTTTGAATTGACTTACTTGAGTTAATTGAAGCACTGTGTAATCTAGTCCTGATTGCAAGTAGCAGATAAGCACTGTGATGAATTTAGTGTTACATACCACATTCCCTGTATTGCAATAGTTGTGGTTCAAGAGTGTACTTTATTTACGTTACACGGTGTACATAATTTCATTAATGCAACACAATTATATATTTATGACCATTTGTCTTGAAGAAGAGAATACAGAAAAAAATTCATCTGAACAGAGCAAATCGTTCAGTGCCTGGTTTATTATTAAAAAAAATTTCAAGAGTTGCAGAAATCCTTTTTAAAAATCTGTTATGAATGTTGCAAACTAAGCAACAAAATCCAGGATGATTTGCCTCAGAATGTGTTTCTACTTCTCTTCTACCAATATAGAACTATTTGAAAAGGGACTAGAATTGTATTATTCATGAAACCAGTATGGTTAAAACAAGTTGCACCAGTTATATATAGAGAAATAAAAATGTTGCAAAAAGAAAATGAAGAATAGTGTAGCCAATCACAAAAAGGGACAGATTTTTTTTTTACTGCTAAACAAGTTTCGAAAAAAAGGAGAAATTCAACATGTCCAATATCTTCCAAAAAGTCCCCTTTGATGCAGATATAAGGCAAACATCAGCCTCTAGCAATTTATTTGCATCAATGCCTTTGGGTCCACAAACTTACTAGTGTAATTGCAGGGAGCATTCTGGGAGGCCGATGACATTCTTGTAAATGACTGTTTTGTCATGTGCTATGCCCACTACTTTATGAATAGGAACCTTTTTTTAATTCTTCTCTTCACTTGCTGTCCAAAAATGTCTCTTGCCAATGATATTGTCTCTGTAGGATGGATATGAACCAGGCCTCCTGGCTCTTAAAAAGAAAGAAGATGAAGAAAGACACATTGTTTGAACTTAGCAGACAGGTTGTTCATGCAAGAAGTTAAATCTCAATCCAAGAAAGGTTGAAAAAGATTCCTGCCTCAAATCCAGGAGAGCTATTTCCCATCAGTATAAACAAAACTGAAACTATAATAGATCAACGATTTGATCGGCTATAAAGCAGCTTTCAAATGGACATGTGAAGGTAAAATTACTAGATAAAAATCAGCTGCATTATAAATTGGTGTTAGGAATGGATCCTGGCTCTGAAAAAGTATAAAATGCTGCTCTTGGAGGATAAAAACTGGAACTTTATTTTTTTTTATTAGTAGCACCTTTGTATGCACTTTAAGTTGACCCTTTGGGCTGATGTTAATACAATATTTGATGGACTTCACATTGCCATAAAGTGCCCCACTTGTGTAATATAAAACGAATAAAAAAATAGCAAATTTCAACAATGGTGAAATATAGTTGTTTTCTTTCATATTGCTTGGAACTCTAGACACAAAGTGAACAGGCTTAAAAACAGGAACATTGTTCTGTGATATTTAACGTATTTCTCAATATATAGAAATCAAAATGAGCTTGCAGTTGTGCACATTTTACTAATCATGTCAAGTGGAACACTAGAATATATATCAAGAATGCCTTGACTATAGAATTTCCGTACAGAATAGAAATGGACTCTAAATATACAGTTTCCTATTTACAGTTGAGGAATAAGAAAAAGGGTTTCTAGCAAATCATTTCTCTACAATGAAAACCTTTCAGTACTCTCACTGTCTGAATAGCCAACTCCTGTGTGTTCCTGAACCTTTAAAGATTTCTGCGATGCGTGTTAAAGAACATGAGATTATGAAATGTTGAAAGTTAACTCCATCACTTTCGGTCTTGTCAACAGGAGAATGGCATGTCTGTGGATATAGCCTATTTTAAGCAAGATGGCAACACATCCGGAAGACATAACGTATACAAATGGAATTTGACATGAAGTGGGCATGGCATACAATCTGGCTGGCACAGAATTCAAACAATAGCTATTCACTGGAAACAAATGACAGGAGCAGCTAGCTGCCCACCATAAGAAGCCCCATCCAAGCTGCCAAATCCAGGTTAGCAGTTCTGATCATTGGGCAATCTTCTGAGAGAAAGATAAATCACCTCCATTTAATCATAGTTCTAGTCTGACAGTTACAATGGGAAGCATCCTCATCTCCAGCTTTTATCCTGTGTATGCATCACTGTTCCCTCTAAGGTGCGCGGCCACGCAGCCGCGCACGTAACGAGAGAACGCCGCGCGGTAGTTTCCAACTTCTGCACGGCATTTTCTAATGGCAGAGGCTGCGCGCCTGCGCGCCCGCGCACATGAAAAGAGAGCGCCGCGCGCCAGTTTCTAACTGCCACGCAGCATTTTCTACTGTTACAGGGAACATTGGTATGCATGTGTGCAGATAAGAAAGATGGAAATGTATAAATACTATAAGGATAGAAATGCCTTTCAAGTTCCTCTTGCCAAGATCAGAGATGTTGTCAACCTTGTACAGTCCTTTCCTCCACTAGATGTACTCTATATTTTTATTGAAGTATACTGCTAAAACATGTCTTATTTTTTAAACAATCTCTTGTGATTCTAAAAATTTGGCTGCATAGAAATATTCACAAAGGAATCAAGAGATCAAATATATAATAAAAGGCTTATTAGAGTCTGTCAAATACCAGAATCTTTCACTAGTCAAAAGCAAACCTTTTGGAGCTGCACCTAAAAAATAGTAACTTTCGGTCAACTCCCTTCTCTGATTCATTGCTTCTGTATTAATGAGAATTAACTACCTTTGTAAAACGCAAATAAAACAGATGTAAAATCGAGCACGATGCAACCAAAGAATTTAAGCACTTTCAGCTTGGATGAATTTCACATTCGACCCTCCCATTTGAAATTCTTTGGTGAAATACGCCCACAGCAATTTACATCAATCAAACAGTAGCACAAATAATAGCAACAACAATAATAATTTAACAACAGCAATAAACCGATAGATTTATGCATTCATACTTTTAGAAATATAGTACTAAATATTACGACTTTGAGGCTGTTCCTCGACCTTGTATGTAATCCCCAGCCAATCCACATTCTGCTGTTGCCAGGGATTCAAACAACTTCTAAAGACCTGAAGGAAGAATTTTCCATTCTGGATTCCCTGTGTTTTTATCATCATCATGATCATAACAGGAAAAATAACACTATCAGACCCTGGAATTTGGATTGGAATTTGGATTGAATGTGACAAGTAAAAATACCCCCACCCCCAAAATCTTCTCATGTACATAAAAACTATAGTAGTGCTTCCAGTTATGATGTGGATTTCCTGGTATGCAAGGAAAGCTAAGGGGAGACTGTGGTTTTTCATCATCTGAGCATGGGAAGTTGGGGGACTGGATTGGGGGGGGGGAAGAAAAATTGCCAGAAGCAGAGTCTTTAAAGCTTTAAATCCCCAGGGGTTGTTGGTTTTCTTACAAATTTTGTATGAAATCCACCAATGAGCACAGATTCTGTGCCTTAAAAAAATACAGGCATTGGCATGCACAGGCACAAGGTTTTCTTGTAGGGAGTAAGGAAAATGACCTTGATGGAGAGACAAAGGAGCTGTTGCTTAGGCCAAAGGGATGGAAGCATTTTTAAACCCATAACAATATATTGTTTGGAAGTGGCTCAACCAGATACCTCCCTAATTCACTAAACTATAAGAAAGGGGAGAAGGTACAGCTGAATCAGACTTTCAACATTCTGTTATTATAACCAATCTTAATAAAAGTAGTTTTAGATACCTTGTGGAGTTGATTTAATGGTCTGGTCTATCTAAAAGGGCTGGTGTTTCTTCAGTCTGTAAATTATCCACGTCCTTCTGAGACAGTCAATGAATTTAGGACATTCTCACATGAATGCATGGTGGTTTCTTGGCATTCAGTGGCTCATAGACATACAGGAACGGTTTCTGAAGTGGGTTGTAGCAAAACAAGCATGTTTTCCCCCCACCCCCATTCTACAGGATGTGTGGAAGTTTAGTTACATGTAGGAGTTTTATTCATAAACATCAGACCTAGAAGTATTTTTTGTTCAACTAGTTACCTTGACTTTTAACAACAATAAAAAGAATTGGCCCTGCACAAAAGGGGATATGATGGGACCCAACTAGTCTGCATTTCATAGTAAAACATGCCAGTGGATATTAAAGTTAATTACAGGCAACAATTGAAAGGCCATTTATATACTGAGGAAAAGAAAATGTGGGGCTCTGAATCCTGTCTCCAAGAGCAGGAGAACCAAATGGAGGTTCAGGTAAATGTATTGCAATGTATTGCCATGCACCACACACACACACACACACACACACACACACACACACACATCTGCACGCTGCCTTGCACTCTTAGTTCTTATGTTAGCCAATTAAATTGATCTCTGCTCAGTTTGAAAATGCTGGTAGTTTTATATGGTTATGCATGTGTGCTCTAAGTCTACAAGTCTTTAAGGCGACAAAAACACTCCAAAGAGAAGAATGGTTTCAAAGTTTTATTTTGCTGCAAGAAGAGCTTTGTTAGCCCCATAATGTTGATTGAATTCCTATTTAAAGAATTTAAGTTGATGTACTGCAGAGAAACACCTCTACTTCTAAAGACTCTGTATAGAAGAAAGTGAAGGACAAGGAGTCTACATGGAGTATTGTGTGACAACATTCTTCTGCAGCGATGGTCAGAAGGGAAAGAGACCCAAACAAGTAGATTTCAGTCACATCTGAAATGCAGGCACTTAACACATATCCCAGGAACCATTACAGTCTAAAGTTGATTGTAGCCTATATATAAGGTTCAGCGCAATGAATAACAATTTCCATAAAATGAGATATGGCATCCAGCCACTTTTATCATGAATGTTTTCCAGAATGAAATCTTGCATGCCAGAGTGCTTTCCTGTGCAAGCAAGGACAGAGGGATAGTTTGGCTTTTTTAAAAAAAATTTCTCTTCCTTCCACAGGCACTGAATGTGCAAAAGGCTACCACCAGAAAGGCAAAGCTGAAAAGTCTCATGCAATCTTGAAGATTCCTTTGATTAATAAGCAAGGTTTCCGAGTTTAATGGCAGAAATCCTTATGGCCTTATAGGCTTTTACTGTGGTATCCAAAAGAATCTTTTTGTTTTATGTTATCGATTGAGAAGATCATTGTTAATTTCAGTTAGATCAGCCTTTCCAAGGGAGGAGGTTGCACCATGTTCCACATTTCAACTCGGGATCCCTCCTTCTCTTGGCGACTGGGGCTGTAAGTCCCTTGGGTGGCACGTTTATTGGCAGTTATGATGGAAATTATGACTACCAGAAGAAAGATCAGTAACAAGACCAAGGTCATTGAGCCAATGGTGGTGAATATATTGAAGGACAGATCAGCTGTCAGCTGGAAGAATGGAAAGAAGGAACAATATGATGCCGTTGAAGCAGAAAAATAACAAATACAATTTTATCATGGAAATAACTGGCTTACACTCATGAGTACATTTCAGGATACTTCTCCCCATAGGGAGAAAGTCTAGCTGGTTATCTTTGTACATACAGCAAACTCTCAATATATTTGCTGAGGAACGAATTTAGGAACAACAACAACAATATAGAAGATCCAGATTAAAATTTGTCTAATTTCCTGACAACTATAGCTGCTGCTTGTTTTTTCATCATGTTATCTAATTTTTCATTGTTGCAGCCATAGGGTTGACTCCCCATTTTCTTATACTTCAGAGCTACCATGGTAAAAAACTATATCAGTGGTATCTTCACCACAGGATGAATGGAAGTTCAGAGCGCCAAGTTGCTTGCAAATCACTACACAGATACAATAATAACAGATTAACAGAGTTGGAAGGGACCTTGGAAGGTCATCTAGTCCAACCCCCTGCCCAAGCAGGAGATCCTACATCTGCCTCTACCTAGGATTGAACTCACAACCTCCTGATTGCGAGGCAAGAGCTCCACCTCTAGGCCACTGGGTAATAAACAGCAGGACATTCACATATGTTCTTCAGTCATCTCTTGTATCAAAGGTACAAGAATTAACCATCACATCTAAGTCAATGAAATTTGCTTATTCTGAGGGGAGAGGATAAAATTCCTCCCATCAAACTGAAACCTGATTTAAAAGTACAGAAAAAATATTTTGCTCAATACTAATTAAAATCTTTGGGAGAAGGTATATTGCAAGGCTGCATATAAAAGAGAAAAACATTCTTGTGGTAATCTAAAACTACAGACTGTTAATATTATTAATTTTATTAATGTGGAACTGCTTACTCATGAGAAAATATTTTTGAGGTTTGAATCTTGAAAGCGGTTTCAAATCTTGCTATGCTATTTCATTTCCAAGAGTGGATGGGTGGGGAGGAGAAGGGTTCCTGGAAGAAATGAGTGGGGAATGTTGGGATATATGGGTAAGAGTATATATACCCAGCAAGTTCCCAAAGTCTGAATGTCAATTCCAGCTGCCCAACTAAAGAAAGCAAGCACTTATATTCGACAGTGGCAACATAGGAAGATGCTGGCCATTTTTCACACTTACGACAGCATCCCCACAGTCACATGATCAAAATTTGAATGTTTGGCAACAGTGTCCCCGAGGTCACATGATCACCTTTTGCAACCTTCTGACAAGCAAAGCCAGTGGGGAAGTCAGATTCCCTTAACCGTGTTACCAACTTAACAACTACAGTGATTCACTTAGCAGCTGTGGCAAGGAAGGTCATAAAATGGGGCAAAACTCATTTAACAACTGTCTCACTTAACAATATAAATTTTGGCCATAAGTCGAGGACTATCTGTACTCTGAATTACCCTTCCCCCTCAAAACAATCATCCACATGTATAGACAAGATAAAGTAATTGACAACATAATGTCAAGTAATGGGCTCCTAGATGGATGGCATTCAATATGCTACTGAGGAATGGCTGAGGTTCTGTCAGGTATTAATAATGATTATGTCACAGTTAGATTAAAGCCTTTGAGACAGCTACTTGGTGATATTACCATGCAGGACAAAAAATTGCGATGGGATCAAGAAATGTGAAAAGCATGAACACAGAAAAGCTCAACACAATGGAAGATGAAATTGGCTATACATTGACCTTAGGCAACTAGAAATGAATTAGTATTGGACACTAAAAATATCACATTTGTTACTCAGGATATGAAAAACAAGCAACCATGTTGCTTTCATAGTCAAGAAAGAGATACCAAAGAGGTACTGGAATATAATATGACCAAATAATACCAATTAGACATAGTGGTCAATGCTTTAATATGATGGTTATCCAAGTTTATGCTTTAACACTGATACAGAAAAAAAGAAAGCTGATGAGTTTTACAATCGTGTTTAATCTAAAACTGACCAAACATGTGCTGCAGGTGTCTGAAGACTAGAATGCTAATCTTTTCCAAGTTGGAAATTGATTGATTATGTGCCATCAAGTTATTTTTTAACTCCTAGCAACCATACAGGGAGAAAAGTATAGATGGACTCTATAACTGAAAAAACTGAAATGAAGCAGGAGAATGACTTGTTTCTAAAAATCCACTGATTTCTTTATTGCCAATACAGACTTCAAACAACGCTAATTTTTACACATGGATATTCCAAGACGGAGTTCATAGAAATAATTTTAATCATATTATTAGTAAAATAGATGGAAAAGATCAATTAGAACAGCAAAGGCATGGTCAGACTATGGAACAGATTACTGCTCATGTGCAAAGAACTCAGGAAGGAATTGAAAAAAATTTCAGACAGCTGTTAGAGCAGAGAAAAATTTGTGTTGTAATAACAATCTGTAAACACATCAAAGATGAAAGTCTAAAGGCAGTTCCAACCTCAAATTGAAACGCTAAAGGATACAAATGAACCAACAGTAAGTGATTCCAAGAAGATCAAACAAAAATGGAATATATACTGAAATTCTGTGGAATAGAGGTGTCACTATCCAATATAGCTTAGAAAATATTCCCTATGTATAAGAACCTTTGTTATTGGTCATTACCAAGGTGGAACATCACATAAATTGATGGAATTCTACAGATATCTGGCAAGCAACAGAAGAAGTATCTATAAAGGATATAATTTATCCGAACAAATCTGTAGCATAATACAGTGGCTAACAAATTGGAAAAGCTCAGTCTACATACAATACAAGGTGGTGGTGGTGGTGGTGGTGGTGGTGGTGGAGGAGGAGGAGGAGGAGGAGGAGGAGGAGGAGGAGGAGGAAGAAGAAGAAGAAGAAGAAGAAGAAGAAGAAGAAGAAGAAGAAGAAGAAGAAGAATTATAGAATGTTCTTAATTTCATATGCTAGCAAAATAATGTTTAGGACAATCCAATGCAGCTTAAAGCCCTGCATGAAAAGGAAGATAGTAGACATTCAACTGGTTTTAGAAAAGGCTGAAGAACAAGAGATGCACAGAATAACAGAACAACATCATGAATTATTGTTGATGCACACTGGGTAATTGAGAAAGCCAAAGAACACCAAAAATATGTCAATATGTGCTTCATTGATTATGGAAAGGCCTTTAATTATGTTAACCCAGTGGTTCTCAACCTTCCTAATGCCGCGAATCCCTCCCTGACCCCCTCCCCGCGCATGATGAGGTGACAAAGGGGGCGTGGCACCAAGATGGTGGGCTAGCGCGCGCCACTGGAGTAACATTTTCTCCTTCATGCCTCCGTGCCTCCGTGCTGTGCTTTTAGTCAAAGCCTCTGAAAACTTTCTTATTCAAAGATCAAATGCATGCATCAACCCGCAAAAGGTTTTAAGTCAGTGGTTCTCAATCTTCCTAATGCTGCGACCCACGCCACCGCGACCCCCGCCCCGCCCCCTCCCCGCACGCAATGAGGTGACAAAGGGGGCGTGGCACCAGGGGTGAAATGCTCCCAGTTCAGGCGTGCCTGCGGGTTGCCGGACAGCTGGTAGTGATAGAAGCGGGAGACTTCGCCCACCCGCCTGGACGCTGCCATTTGGGTTCTTTTACCCTCTGCGCATGCACAAAGCGTTCTGCGCATGCTCAGAGGGTAAAAGAACCCAAATGGCGGCATCTGGGTGAAGTCTCCCGCTTCCGTCGCTACCGGCTGTCCGGCGACCCGCAGGCACGGCCGAACCGGGAACATTTCACCCCTGCTGATGGTGGCACCAAGATGGGGGGGCTAGTGCGCAGGGCGACCCCTGTGAAAGGGTCGTTCGACCCCCAAAGGGGTCGCAACCCACAGGTTGAGAACTGCTGTGTTAACCATTTCAAGCTGTGGAAAGAGAGTGAGAGGAAAATGAGAATTCCAGAGCATTCAATTGTTTGAATGGGAAACCTTTACACAGGTCATGAAGCTAAAGATCAGGTAGAATTTGTTGAAACAGACTGGTCTAGATTGACAAATGAGCAAGACAAGTCTATATACACTTTATTTGATTCAACCTAAATTCTGCTTATACATTTGGGGATGAGGACTGTATTGGAAGAGGATGATCATGATACCAAAACAGGAGGAAAAACACAGATAATATACAAATTAAAATATATGATATATTCAAAAGCAACATGTGTCCAGACAGCATTCCAAAACCCGCTTTCAAATAATGGATAATTAGATTGGGAGAGTACACCTCTATGTCTAAAATAACTTTCTATCTCAGAAGTAAATATGACATAGAATTCAATTCAACTTGAAAACCATTTATATATAATTCTACACATGAATTTTCATTACATTCTAGGACTATAAGTTCAGTTAAATCAGAATAGACCTTCAACAGCTTGGACAGTATTTAATTTTACTTTATGAAGTGTACTGCGCTGACTGTGCTATTGATATTTTTATATTGTATTTTTATATTATAAATTTTAAGAACAACCTGAAATCTTAAAAACAATACTTAATTCAGTTAATGAAATGTTGAAATTATGATGGTAAAATTTCTGTTTAATCATTTCATTTGTATTACTGTTTTCTTTTTTCCTCTAATTGTGTATCTCTTTTCTTTCTCTTTAAAAATAAAAAGGCTTAATAAAAGTATTTTTTTAAAAAAAGTCAACATCAACTTTATCAATCAATCAGTCAATCAATCAATCAGTCAACAAAAATTCAAAGGTTACTCCAAACAAAACTTTATAAATGCAGGAGTTTCTCTAGTTCATTTTATTAGTACAGCTAAGCCCACATACAGTTCTATTAATGATAAATGACACCCTGTTGTTTCCTAGTATTTATTTTTCTTTCTTCATAAAGGCAACAGCATGCAAGAATAATTAATTTATTATATGAATCTTTTTTTTAAAACTTAACACTGTCCTGAAGTTAAATTAAACCTTTGCAAAGACACCAGCCATTGGTTATGAGTTGCAGCCTATGTCAAATATGGTAAACAATTATGGTTTCCATAATGATATTGTGATTATGTAAGATTTATGTTAAAATTATTATTGTAATTATTAAATAATGCTGATAATTTTTAAATTATCGCAATGTATCTTTTACTATAAGCTGCTTAGAATAGCATGATTCAAGCAGCATAGAAGCTTTTATAATAAAAATAAATAAAATATAAACAATAACAAATATTAGAATGGAGAAAGTTGTATTATATTCAACAATACAATATTTCATACAGTGCCAGGAAACATTCCTGGCATCACCACTAGCATCAAATATTTTCCAGGTGACATTAATTAGTTGTTGAGGGACACTTGAATTTGAAGAGCTATGAAAGATATTAAGATATTTTCCCTATCTGTATCAAGAAGCACAAATGTAACTAGAAGTACCATGGGAAAACAGACGTGCTGGACAGCATCACCCTGGGAGAATTTTGATTGTCAATTCCGATTTTGTTTTGGTGCTTTTGATTTGGAATACTAGTGACAATTGAATTGTCAAAAACAGATTATATGCTTGGGGCATAACTCCAAAAATATTTAAAAACAAAAGAACCCAGGAGGGTCTAAAAAAAAAAAAAGTAAACCAGACCAAAGCTTTCAAATGCCACTTCCTGAAGATTAAGAAATCAAATTTGACTATATCTGCAGAGTAGTATTTCTGACATTGACTCTTACAGATTGCTTTGAGCAAAATTGTTTGGGCTCAGCATCTGTAGGAAAGATAGTAATCTAGTTTCTATTTTCCCATGATAACAGAATCACAGGGTCACATGACAGATACCAAATAAATCGTTGATAGTGGATCCATGTAAAATTGGCTCCATGAATCTCTTTAAGGATCTAGTAATCTAATTATCTTAATTCTCTTTTGTCTGGGAAAATGGAATATATTGTATCGTATGGAAATATGGTATTTTCCACACAATCTCACTTTTATTAGATAACATTTTCATCGCAGATGAGAAATAATAGGGTATTCTTCCACCATAATTTCTTAAATGTTTGGGGGGAAATGTTTAATTTCACTCTACTTCAGGAATTTCCTTCCTTCCTTCCTTCCTTCCTTCCTTCCTTCCTTCCTTCATATGGCTGGGCAATGGTGTATAGCAGTTTTCTTCAAATTTTTGCCCATCAGACACATTAGGACTGTAAGTTACTGAATCTCTGGCTATATGACGTTAGCTGAACATTTTTCTAAATTCATTTCTGGGAGTCTTCCCCAGTCGGAAGTCTTCCATTCCTAGATATTAGGGATGTAAAGCTGCCCAACAACTTTAACATCAGTTCCCAGTGAAAAGTCAAATGGGTCGCTGAATGTCCAAACATAGGAATACATATAAATGACCCCACAAAAAAAGTGCCAGGCTTTGAACTACCACATCAGCAATGGACAATCCTGAACAGGATTGCATCTCACATGACATCTCCCTGTATAAACTGGCCATAGTATCCTCTGCTCATTGTGATTGCGGGGTCCCACATCAAACAGTAGATCACATTGTGACTGGCTGAGGTCCAATATCTGATTTGTTTAATATAAATGATGCTTCAATGGTTGGATGGCCTAGACCAGTGATGGCTAATGTTTTTGTTGCGTGCGCACCCATTATGCAATGTATGCGTGACCCCCCGCATGCCC
>QLTV01000984.1:136656-144156 GCA_003457575.1 Thermophis baileyi
CACACACGGCCCCCATGAACCCCACCCCCATGCATGCACACACATCTCCCGCATGCGCCCCCCCAAGCATGCTCAGCAGAGACCCGAAAACCAGCTGGCCGGTGGGAGGCACGCACGCATGCGCTGTAGAGCTGAGCTGGGGCGACGGCTCGCGTGCCCGCAGAGAGAGCTCTACATGCCACCTGTGGCACGCGTGCCATAGGTTCGCCATCACGGGCCTAGACATTGATATTTGAATATAGATCTTTTTGACATTTATACTTTATCATGTTTTATTAATTTAGATGATATGTAAATATATATTGCTGGTCCATGATTGATATACCATACGCTAAGTAAGTAAGTAAGTAAGTAAGTGTCCAGAATTACTCAAAAGGATAATTCAGCCAGCATGTTGAGATTCACCCTACAAGTGAGTTGGAGATCACATTTTGAACCTTTAAGGCATAAATGGGAATTGTTTTTAAAGAAGTAAAGAATTCTAATGTGATGGAAACATAGAAAGCTGCTTTAATCCCACCCGACAGTCCTTCTAATTCTGTATTTACTCTGATTGATAGCAGATCTCTTGGGTCGCTGGGAAAAGCTTTTCCCATCACCTGCTACACTATATATATGAAAGATGGTGGAGTGTTGAAGCTGTGAGATTCTGTACCCAGCTTAGTGAATTTACTTAAGGAATCCTAAACTCTTTTTCATATATCCGAAAAAAATATCATTTCTTGGTTTCTAAAAGGGATGAGTTCCAAACGTCCACCCCACCTTATTATGAATGTTTCAGAAAAATTCATGTGGTTTCCTTAATTATTCATAAAACACACAGAGAGACATATACACACACCCATTAGTCAACAATAATGGCTAATTTATACTGCATACCGGTCCCTGCTCCCTTTTCATCAGTTTAGTTTTCTTATTCATTCTCATAGCTTTTATTCTTCATTACTTTTGGATGATCTTGATAAATCTAACAAGATACAAAAGCCAAATAAACCAAGTCTTATGGGATTCTTTCTTATACTTTTACCAGCAGTGGCCATGCATTTGTGCAGATGTGTGAGTGGGGAAATGCACGGTGGTCCCTATACTCTTCATTATTTTTACATGACTGAGTGAAAGGGGTGTGTTGTGTGTGTGTGTCTTAGCATGGAAATTTCCCTGCCATCTCAGCCCAAGGAATGGCCTTGAAGGACAGGATGAAGAGTTGCTGCCGAGGTAATGGAAAGATAATCAAGGCTTGAACCCATTCCATGAAATTAGTTTTGAGTAAACATCTTCCCTAGTTCACATTTAAATAAAGTGAGAGAAAGATGACTCACATTTTCACTTGCAAGATTCTGTTGCTATGGCTGTTACAATAATACCAGTCCTGCATCACCTGTGTGACATTGGTTTCTTAGTCTGGTCAAACTTATAAGATTGTCACTTCCCATTTATTTGTGCATTTATCTAAACAATCTTTATAAAGAAAGAAAAATATTGTGGGACTTGAAAGGTACCAAAAGATGGTGTTTAGGTACACGTTGGTGGTATATGTAAATTGCCTGTATATTTATAATCCTTTTCTAAGATGAGCCATTTATTATTTATGTTACTTTTCTCACTGCTTTAAATTTTAACTTATTTTAGCTTGGATTCTTAATTGTAGGGTTTGCTTTGTTTTAAAGTAAAATTTAAATTCACTTTCATCCTCATTACAGGATTTAATCTGCCTTTTAAGTGTTTGGAAATTTTTAGCAGTTTCTTTGAGGCAGCTGTTTAGAAAAACAATATTAGCTCTAGATCAAATTTGTTTCTATAGCATGCACTTCATCTCTCTCCCTCTTTCTCTATGATGATGTGGTAAAGGAGCATTTTGACATTACTGTAGACATCAGGAACAAATGTTTAGAATATGTGCACAAGCAACAGGGTCTAAACATTTAGTGGATGACCATAGGCTGTACTCAAATATAATTATTCAACCATATCTTTTAGTATAATGGTATATATCAGGGGTGGGTTCCAAATTTTTTTACTACCACTCTGTGGGCGTGGCTTAATTTTGTGGGAGTGGCTTGATGGCCATGTGACCGGGTGGGAGTGGCTTGAGGGCCATGTGACTGGGTGGGAGTGGCTTGATGGCCATGTGACTGGGTGGGAGTGGCTTGGCGGTTGTGTGACCGGGTGGGAGTGGCCAACTTGTAAAATGTGGTGAAAAAGTGACTTATGACCATTTTTCACACTTAACGGTCGTTAAGTGTGAAAAATGGTCATAAGTCACTTTTTTCACTGCCATTGTAACTTTGAACAGTCACTAAATGACTAGTTGTAAGTCAAAGACCAACCTGCACTTAAAAGCCACACACAGATGAACGTATGAAAGCAGCCATGGAGTCACATAAAAGGTGATTGCTGCAAGAAGCAATTAGAATAGTACAGGTTATTTTCCACTAGGTATTGAACCAAATCTCACAAACCATGGGCCAGAGGTCCCCAAACTTGGCAACTTTAAGACTTGTGGACTTCAACTCCCAGAATTCTCCAGCAAGCATAGCTGGCTGGACAAATCTGGGAGTTGAAGTCCACAAGTCTTAAAGTTGCCAAGTTTGGGGACCCCTGCTTTGGACTAATACCAGGAGATGCTAGGATGCATGCATCCCTGCAGTTGTTAAGTGACACAGTTCTAAGTCAAGGACCAACCTGCACTTAAAAGCAGGATACTCCATTACAAGTAAAACATTTCCTAAAAACAATATTTTTTTTAAAAAAACATTTCCTAAAAACAACGAATGTCCTGAAAACAATTAACAATAAAATATCCTTTTAAAAAAACCATTAAAAGCATAAAGAAAAAAAAACCAGCCACTTAGTAGCAGGCAGATTCAACCACTCTCCAACTACAGCTGCTGTGGCCTAGAGGTAGAACAATCAGGAGGTTGTGAGTTCGATCCTAGGTAGAGGTGCCGCTGGGCTTCAATTTGAAAAAAAAATAAAAATAAAACAAATAAAGCCAAAAAAAGATGGCAACCGCATGCACAGTGCTGGAAGTCACCTTCTAAGCATGCTCAGAAAAAAAAATCAAAAAAAAAAAAAAAGATGGCAGGCCCCACGGACCGGCAACCACCGATCCGGTTCGGATGACGTCACTAGCGAGTCGCTACCGGTTTGGACAAACCGGTCCGAACCGGTAGGAACCCACCCCTGGTATATATGGGAAAGACCTTTGGAGATGGAGTGAAGAGGAATTGTCAAATAAGAGACAGCATAGCAGAGGTGGGTTCCTCCCGGTTCGGACCGGTTCTATAGAACCGGTAGCAAACCAGGCCTGCCACGCCCCCGAACTGGTTCTTTTGGTGGCACCATAGGTGCCGCCATCTTGTTTTTTGCATCTGCGCATGCACAAAAGCTTTTTTTAAGCACTGCACATGCGTGAAGCACGCCCGCGCCCACGTGGCGCAACACTGAGCAAACCGGCAGCGAAGAAAACCAGAACCCACCCCTGCAGCATAGCCTGCACCTGTATAATGGGCACAGCAAGAAGCTCAGAAGGGACCTTCTCTAAGTTCTTGGGCTGTAAAGTCAATGGTAGGAGAATTGTACTTTCAGACTTGTAGGATTGATAGTCTTACAAGGTACACCAGATGGGAAACATGACCTTTCCTACTTTATTGTAAAGCTACATTAACAGAATCTTGCAAGTTTGAAAGTATAATTCTCTTGCTGCCACTTTTGCAGTCTGAGAGAACTTAGGGAGGATTGCTTTCTGAACCTCTTGCTCTGTCTTACTATGAACTGTGGGATATGCTATCTCTTACATGACAGTTCCCTAGGCAGCATCTCTTTCCTCATACCATTACATTTAGGAACAAAATAAAATGATTATCAGAGGAACTCTCTGGAATGTTAGGCACAAGGACAAAATATTTCTTCTTCCTATCCTATCCTATCCTATCCTATCCTATCCTATCCTATCCTATCCTATCCTATCCTCTCCTATCCTATCCTATCCTATCCTATCCTATCCTATCCTATCCTATCCTATCCTATCCTATCCTATCCTATCCTATCCGCATTCAAGGAGTCAGTTAGGCCTTTTGGGATCAGGCCTGGATTCATTTGTATTTGGGAACTGAGAACTCTTTCCTGCCTTTATCAACAAGGCAGTGCCTCTTTTTTTGCATTTCTTGAGCAACCTTTGTCCCTCATTTGATTAACTGGGAATATGTGGATTGAATGTTAGGCAGGGAGACCCCCACATTTTCACCTCAAACAAAATGAGAAATGAATTTAAGGGCTCTGCCTCAGGCAAAACATCAGAGGAATTTGGAGGGAAGCCGAAAGAGCTCTGAAATCTTGAATAAAAGCTACAGGGATTTAGGGATCCTTTTTTAAAAAAAAATAAAGAATGACTGGAGAAATCTGAAGCAAACTTGCAGATTCCTGCTCAGATAAGGCATGTGAATTTTTTTCAAAAGAAACTAAAGGGAGGTTTGCTCATATAAAGCTCCTTAGGTAGCATGTGCCTATTCATACTTAGAACCAAAACTCATTCAGTATTTTGATAATTTACTCTTTCTTAGTTGAAGGTTGTAGTGATCGGATCAGGGTACACAAACTGAGTCCCCTAGGGAGCCAGAAAGGGCCTCTTCACCTGGAGGTGTTTATTGCCCAAATGCAGCAAATGTCTCTCCCTCTCATAATCTTTAAATTAAACCTGGCAATTGTTGGAGATGAGAGATGTGAATCGTTGTTAAGTGTACTGCCTGTTAAGACTTTATTTAATTATTAAAATTTAATGTAATTTTAACCTCCCCACAAACTTTTGGCCACACCATCTTTTGACTTTGTTCAAAAGATGGCGTGATCCTTGATTTGCAATAAGGCTTCCTAAACTATTCCAAATCATGCCTCCCTTTTGATTTTTTTAAAGAAGATATTCCTTCCTCCCCACCTGGATGTCCTTTCAATCTATCCATCCATTTGCATAATGGATAAAAGTAAACATATTATCCAGATGCCCCTCCTCCCATCAGCTCACCTAGTCCCAGTCTTCTTAACCCTCATGCCCACCAGTTTCCCCACCTCACATCTGCTAATCTTCACAGTGCCTTCCCATTTTCTGTTAATCTGCCCACCATCACCTATCTTCCCTGTATATTAGATTTTCATTTGCAAATCACTATATGTTTTAATGCAGAATATTTTTCTAAATCTTTCACAGCTTCGTGATACTTATTAATATTTCATGATTCCCCCCCCCCGTCCTTAGAGGAAGATGGAATATAAATGCAATATATAAACTATTCTATATGCAAACTAGAATAGCCATTCACTGTATGAATGTCACAACTTAAATTGAGCTTTAGAATATGTCAACAGAGAGTTGTAGCTGAAGCACTACTGCAGTTTGCACTATGAACTAGGAGGTAGCAAGTTCAAATGGCATTAAAACAAAAAATTTGGGTTCCTTATTGATTTTATTGGTTTTGGTTTTAAATTATAGAAAGATAGTAAAGTCTTTTTTTCCTCTTCTTTAACTCCCGTACACCCATATCAGGGGAAGAAGATTAATAGTACTGATTTATTTTATAGGTGTAATTAAAAAATAAGTGCTCTTTGAAAGCACCATTGCAAAGTATTACTCATTTTTCAAACTACAATAAATGTTTTGAAATTGTGTTATCTGTCGCTGAATCATGTTAATCTTAATAGCAAGTCAAAACTTTTATGTATGTTTGTGTGAATGGTAGCTGCTTAGCAATTACTACTGCAAGTACCAATGGGGCAAAAACACTAGAAGAGAGACTGATAATGCTTTATTGTTTTATTCTACTGCCTGCTTGCCAGAAGAACTGAAAGCAGAGTTTGGAGATTGATTTCTAGGTAAAGGCATTTTTTAAAATCAGTTTGATCGTTGTGCTGGAATAAATCAGATTCTATTCTATATGTGGTGGACTTGTGACAAGAGAAAACAAGCTTATGTACTGGAAGTATTTTTTCCTGTTTTTTTTTTTCATCGATAGTATTTTTAAATGTTTGGATATGTGCATCTACAGTATGTGTGTCTCACTCTTAGTTTGACAGATTTAATAGACAGTTAAAAAGGGAACAGGGCCATGCTGTTAACATGAAATCGTTTTCAGCAGTGAAGCTCTCAAATTCCATTTTTGATGTTCAGAAATATAGTGATTTGCACCTTCTCAGCAGGGGTGGGTTCTGACTTACCTCGCTGCTGGTTCGCTTCCTCACACGCCACGTGGGCGCGGCACGTGAGTGTGCCACGTGAGTGCATGCGCAGTGCTAAAAACCAAGCTTCTGTGCATGCGCAGAAGCAAAAAACAAGATGGCGGCGCCTATGGTGCTGCCGAGAGAGCCAGTTCGGGGGTGTATCCAGCCAGCCATCGCTGCCAGTTTGGTGAGCGGGGGAAAATTCCCGCTACCGGTTCTATAGAGTCGGTCCGAACCGGCAGGAACCCACCTCTGCTTCTCAGTAATGAAAAGGTGGATTTTGGTTGTTGAGTTAAATGAATGAATGTCCTACATAAATTTGCACTGGCATTTTTTGGTTTTCATTTCGTAAAAGTTGCTACAGTACTGTGATAATTTCCCTCTAGCATTTTAAAACATCTTCTAAAATCATCTAAGCCAGCGGTTCTCAACCTGTGGGTCACGACCCCTTTGGGGGTCGAACGACCCTTTCACAGGGGTCGCCTAAGCGCACGCTAGCCCGCCATTTTGGTGCCACGCCCCTTTTGTCACCTCATCGTGCATGGAGGGGGCGGGGCAGGGGTCGCGGTGGCGGGGCGGGGGTCGCGGCATTAGGAAGGTTGAGAACCACTGATCTAAGCATTGTGCTACCATAGCAGTAATGAGGACAGGTTTTAGATTGCTTTAGTGATGAATGGGAAATGACCTATGAGAAGTGTTTAATGGTTGTAATTTGGTTCATTGTAGTCCTTCTTTTAGCAACTAAGAGTATCATTTAAGTAAGTTGGCAAAATTATCAAATTTAAGTCAATGGAATGGATAATGGAATGTTTGGGACCATTTTTTCTTTCACATGCATGCTTTGTACAATTGTAAAAATCGGTATGTCTTTCTTTATGATGATATTAAACAGATATTTAATTTATTTAACCAACATACATATGAGCCTGGTGCCAAGATTCTATACTGTTGTATTATCCTCTTTCTTTTTTTCCTACTGCTGTATATATCAATTCAACAATTAACAAATGGGGGAAATTACTTCTGTGTAATACCGCATGAAACAATGAATTCCTTGTCTCATAGAGTAGCACCTGAAAGTCATTCCATCCATAAATATCAGCTGTGAAAATCTCCACTCTGTAATTCCTGGATTGGAAAACTATATTTCAACCATTGCATCCAAGGAAGTAGAGTATGAAGATACAAGGCTGGACAAGGAATGCCCAAGATTAAGATTATTTTCTTTCATATAGCATTTAAAAATCATATAGAAATTTACAAAATTAACGACATTAGCATTCACATTTG
>QLTV01000984.1:149156-152787 GCA_003457575.1 Thermophis baileyi
GGAAAAAAAAATAGTATCAATGGAAGAGTTTGGTAAATTTTGGGAGGGGGTATATGCTTTTGTTCATGTGCTATATACAGGTATCTGTATAGATTTGCAGTACTTAGGAACCAAACAGTGCTGGTGAACAGACAGCAACAATAAAAAAAAAAAAGAAGAAACAATAACTTCTGACAATTAGAAGTAGATCACACAGGTAGTTCTCATTTAGTGACCACAATTGGGGCCGGCAATTTGGTCATTAAGCAAAGTGGTCACTAAGTGAAAACATGACTGGTGTATATAGATTAGATTTCAGCATACATTAATATCAAATATGCTAGTGAAAAGAACCATGTTCTATTTTCAGGGACTAATTCACTACCTACAGTTTTCATTCTAAGTTCTGGCAGGGCTTTAATTGCCTTACTTTCTAAAGATACTGTATTTCCTGAAAAACTGCCTATCTTAGGAAGAAGTCTCAATTGCCATCAAAAACAGAAATATTAAAGATGTGAACCAAGGAGCTACACTTCTAATGAACTATAGCTCCTCCCTCACATGTAGGTAGACCTCCAGAAGTTGAATGATTGATTGATGGATTTAAATGATGTATGGCAGGGGTGGGTTCTAACTTACCTCGCTGCCGGTTCGCTTCCTCCCGTGCCGCATGGGCGCGCCTGTGCTGAAAAATTAAAAAAAATCCCCCCCCCAAAAGCCAAAAACAAGATGGTGATGCATGCGCAGTGCCGGGAACTCGGCTTCTGCGCATGCGCAGAAGAAAAAAAAATCCAAAATATATATATTTTTTTTCAAAAAAAAAAATCCCCCCAAAAAGATGGCGGCGCCCACGGACTGGCACCGACTGAACCGGCTCCATGACGTCACCGTGATGTCACCAGCGGGTCACTACCGGTTTGGGCGAACCGGTCTGAACCGGTCCGAACCCACCTCTGATGTATGGCCACCCATCTCATAATACTGACTGTATTCTGGTATGCAAGGATAAAAATATGATCCACAGCATACAAGCCAAAGATAAAACAATCTTAAAAATCACATCAATAGCACCAGAACTCACTTAACCTTCTGACTCAAATGCCTGGGGAATAGCCAGGTCTTCAGCATCTTTTGAAAGGTTAACAGGGTGAGGGCCACCTGGATCTTCAAGGAGATGCTGTTCCATTCCTATGGAATCTGCCACAGAGAAGGGACAAGGCTGGGGTCCAGCAAATAACATTGTTTAATGGAAGTGACCCAGAACATGCATACTCTGAAGAAACTGATGGGATGGGTGAAAATCATTATCAACAGGTGATCCCACAAGTAACTTTTCCCTGTCCCTTACAGGATTTTATAGGTAATAACTAGCACCTTCAATTGTACCCAGAACTCTACTGGAAGCCAATTTTATTTATGTAGTTGTTTATTTATATCCTGTCTTTATTATTTTTACAAATAACTCAATGGGGTGAATATATCTAATACATTTCCTCCTACTATTTCCCCTCACAACAACAACCCTGTGAGATGAGTTGGGATGAGAGAGAGTGACTGGCCCATTGTCATCCAGCTGGCTTTCATGGCTAAGGTAGGACTTGAACTCATGGACTTGAACTCACGGTCTCTTGCTTTCTAGCCTGGTACCACTTGATCAAACTGGCTCTAAGACAACTTGCAAAGCTGTGGTATTAGATTATCATTAAACTCCTTTTGAGAAGCAACCTGCCGATTGTGCTCCGGTCACAATTTAAGGTGTTGGTTGTTACCTTTAAAGCCCTACATGGCTCAGGCCCAGATTATCTGAGTGACTGCCTTCTCCCAACGACCAGTGAGGTCGCACAGGGTCGACCTACCCCCACCTTACTGGCCTTCCTTAAAGCGGTGAAGACCTGGCTTTTCCGGCAGGCTTGGGGCCAATAATGGACTGTTTGGCCCATGTATGTTTTTGTGATTGTTTTTTTTTAATATTGATGTATTTTTAAATTGTTTCTATTGCTGTTTTTTTTTTAATTTACTGTAAGCCGCCCAGAGTCCTTCAGGAGTTGGGCGGCATACAAATTTTGCTAAAATAAATAAAAATAAATAAATAAACCTCTGCTTTCAAAGATTATGTAAATGAAAAAAAATAGATTAGTGCAGTATGAAGTAAGTTTGAAGTCGATTTCTTTTATAATGAAGGAAAATAAACACTGTTTCAGTATTTGTAACTAACTGAATACTTCCATAAAAGAGATCCTTTTGAATTATTGTGATATGAAAAATGAAGGAACAAGAACTTCATTATAATCTGGACACCATATGAATATAACTCTAATATAAAGCAACCACAAGTATTTATAATTACAGTTTAATCCTTCTCACAGCATTAGTTCTTAGCCACAGCAAGCCACTGAATCTAGCAGTTGTTGTCTCACCAAGTGGAAGTACCTGTGTGACCTTATTAGGTTCAAAAGCTAAGCAGAAGCTAAGCAGACCCGGTTAGTATTTGGAGGGAGAAAGTACAAGGTTGTTGGTTAATCTGAGAAGTAGAAAAAACATTTTGAAAGAATATACTTCTGCATTGCATGAATATGTCTATGAAGTCATCTGGAGTCAAACTTCACTCAATGTAGCCTTTATATTACCTTTCACTAGTAAAATCTGAAGTGCTGTCCAGGAGTACAATGAACAAATAAGAAATATATTTATACAAAGGCCATAATTTGTATTGGTGAATATACTACTCATTTTGGAGCTGATTTAAAATCCCTCAAGTTAACATTATATTGCTGAGCTAAGGCCAAAGCACATTTTGCTTATTCTTTCTTATTTTAATAGGATTATTATTAATTTGTTTTGCTTTCACAAAATGAGCACATATAAGAATGGCAGTAAGATCAAAAATGAAAGATGAACATGCAAGATGAATGGAAAAGATATGCCAACGGAAGGAAAGGTTGTTATTCAGGGTTTGACACCTTTTTTGTCAGTACGATAATTAGTCAAGAATAACTGCATAGAAACAACTATGCAAATATGGAATAAATTATTTATGAAGTGGTAGGCATTTATTATTGTAATTTAAGTGCCATTAGGATGTATACGTCTAAGTACCAATTACAATTAATGAATACATTAAGGCCCCTCCAATAGGCATATCCCAGTGTCATATTCTGCAAAGGGGTATTTTTCAGTTTTGAATTCATCATTACTAATATTTGCCATGCTTATTCATGGTTTCAACATTATTAGGAGAAGTGTAACTCTGTAATATACGGCTGTCTTTTTTTTTTTTTAAGAATGCACCAATACTAACCCTGGAGATACAGTACTACCCAGGTCTGGATTTGGTTATTGCATACTAGAAAAAGGTAAGTCTGAAGGGGAGCCTGTAGGCTTTTAATCTGGGCCCTGGGTGCCGCATTTTCAGACCAAAGAAACACAGCACGGGCTCCATGCCTTGATGATTTATATGGCTCTAGTTAAGGACTGTTATATTCTACTGTTTATTCTACTCTAATGACTGACGGTTGTTAAGAAAGTTGCTGATTCAGAAAAGTAATGGGTCGAAACCAGAGAGAGAATTTTAAATGTAAACAAACAAATTTCATGAGAGAGAGAGAGAGAGAGAGAGAGAGAGAGAGAGAGAGAGAGAGAGAGAGAGAGAGAG
>QLTV01000984.1:152825-178275 GCA_003457575.1 Thermophis baileyi
AGAATGTGTTGTGTGTGTATATATTTCAGTTGACATTTGGTGAAATCAAAATAGCAGGCACCAAATGTATTCTGAAATTGGAAAAGAAGGCTTTCTGTCCTGAGGGAGGGTTGATCCTCCCAGCTTTAGTCTTTAGTGAAAGACACTTGTCTCGAGAGATGTTTAAGTAATCACACACCTCAGGGCTCAGGTGTAATACAGTTTGGAAACAGCATTGCTTCAGCTTTCGAAGTAGCATGGATCTGAAGTGTGCATAAACCTTTATAAATCATGACATCCTCAAAGACAATGAGAATAGCACAGAGAGACACAAATGAGAAAGATGGAGGCAGCATGACAAAAGCAGAAGGTTTATTATTTGCACAAAGACAGAGATGCTAATACAGACAGAATGTGGTAAAAGAATACAGATGTACAATGAATTTGGAGGATGGATTTGATAATCCAGGTGTTAGGAGGAGTCATTTCCATGATTGCAGGAGTTAATGGGCTTAGCGGCATGTATAGGGAATAAGATTTTTTTTTAATATGTTTTTTATGCATTTAGCTGAAAACCCCTCAGAGTCACTCTGAGAGCGAGGTGATATCTAAATATTATGAACAAATAAACAAATATGAAGGAATGTCTGTTAGTTATTTTAATGACACATTTTAAATACATATTTGCACCCTAGTGTCTGATCCCACAATCTCAAAATACATTTTGAGGAGCGGAATATATACATGCCTTGCCTATTCTGCAGCATAACCTCATTGGACAAATTTTTCATTTTCATTTTTATATTGTAGAAGATACCTTCGAGAGCAATCATTCTTACAAATTCTGTAGTTTTCCCATATTCCAAACCTATAACATA
Source organism: Thermophis baileyi (assembly GCA_003457575.1). NCBI lineage: Eukaryota > Metazoa > Chordata > Lepidosauria > Squamata > Dipsadidae > Thermophis > Thermophis baileyi. The sequence continues at coordinate 153,683 of QLTV01000984.1, forward strand.
ATTTATTATTGCAACATCATTTGTGTTGCTTAGATATTTTCTATTTTTTTTTCTCGTTTTGGCAAGATACCCCAAAAAATTATGTACAGCAATCAGAACTGTCTACCATAATATAATATTAGTAAAGCATTTTTCTTCTATGTTACTCAACTCAGTGCTACAGCCATTTTCAATACGAAACAAAGAAAAAGTGTTTATTCAGACTATTCTGTGCCAGAATAAAAGCCCTTTTTAAAATATAGGTAGCCATACATTAATTTTTGCTTTGGAGCACATGGTTAATGAACTGAATATTAAATCCATTCATTCTGCATTCATTCCAGGTCATTATCAATTCACTTTCCAATTAAGATGGTAATGCTAGATACCATCCATCCATCCATCCGTCCATCCATCCATCCATTCATCCATGGAGATGAAAGGATACCTAGAGTTTTGATGACAAAATAAAGGCTGAACCTCAATACAAGCCATGGTGGTGCAGTGTTTAGAATGCAGTACTGCTAACTCACGGCTCACTCCAGGAGTTTGATTCTGAATGGCTCAAGGTTGACTCAGCCTTCCATCCTTCTGAGGTCAGCAAAATGGGGACCCAGATTGTTGGAGGCAATATGCTGACTCTGTAAACCATGTAGAGAGGACTGTAAAGCACTATGAAGCAGTATATGTCTAAGTGCTATTGCTACAAGCCCAAATTTGGGTCTACCTACTAAAGATGGTGAAGCAGCAATACAGGAACTGGGTGGGACAGGCTAGTATTAAATCTTAGCAAGACAAAGTAACTTTATTCATAAATCATCTGAACCTAGAGTGACTCCATTATTAGGACAATCTGGAACAGAACTTTTCTGAAGTGAGTGCTTTAAGTTCATAGGAGCACCCAAGTACTGTATATCATTGACTAGTAGCTGGATACCCGTGCTTCGCTACGAAACTGAACTCCTTAGCATGGAGTAGAATGTCTAAACTCCCAGCCTGCAGGCCGGATGAGTCATGCACTGGCCACGCCCACTGGAAATTGGAACAGAGTTCTTTTCAGGTAGGGAAGGGGAGTAGAATGTCTAACTCCTTAGCATCAGAGCGTGTTAATAATAATATCAGAAATAACTAATGATCTGATGGTCATTTCGAAAAATCCTTTCTTAGCAAGCACCTAGAAGCCAAAAGGAACATACGTGCCAAGTTTCAAGTTTGTAGGCTTTACGGTTCTGGAGATTTCGTGATGATGCGTGAGTGGCATTTGGGTTTTATATATATAGATTTCATTATGATCTGAGTTCAGTGTGTAATTTAAAATGTAATTGGGGAGCATATTAACTTGAGCATTACATTTGAATCAATCTGTAAAAATACTTATGATTTTAGCTGCAATTAAACTAAACTATCTGCTCTCAATGACATCACTCTAACGAATGTCTGGACTGCAGGAAGCTAGAGTAGTTTTAAGAATACTGAAACAAAGGGATTATAGTTAAAAAATGCATGTGTACAATATATCTAAAGTCATACAGAGGCATGCTTCCATCCAATCAGACATTACATGCATGCACACACATGTGCACAAATTAAGACACTTAAGATCAGTGATAACATTTTGAAAGTCAGAAATACAAGTTGGTGATTTTAAAGTATTGGAAGAAAATGACCACATTAAAAAAAAAAGGAAGGGAATAAATAGCCTCTTGATGCTCAAGCTGCAAAATGTAAAGGAAACCAAAGTGAACCTAAATTGTATTTAATGTAAGTAAACTGAAATCAAAATTAAATTCCAACTGATAATATGATTAATCCCTATTCCTGACACACGTTTCCCTTTCTATCATATTAAAATTACAATTTGGCAGCAACATTTGGAAGAGATCCAGATCCTCAATGCATTGGGGGCACTCTATATAACTCTGAGGCTGTAGGCTGCATCACCTGTTTTGAAGTCAAAGATGTTTGTTTTTGCATCTTACAACATTAAGGGACGAGACAGGATAAAAACCAGACTACTGAACAAATCCAAACTAGAAGACATTATCAGCAAGTGAAAATGGAAATCTGTTTTTGGAACCTTTCCCTGCCTTCTCTATCACTTTAAAAATATCAAGTATCACAAATCTGTCTCACAGCCTCTGTGTTTACCATTGCAATAACAACTCCAAATCATTGCAATGACGGACTTTACATCTACCTGAAATATTGCGAAACATGGTTAGAAGTTTTGGATTTGTTGTTATTTTTACTTTCACTTTGGCCAAGATATCTTCTGCTGTGTTTTGATGGCTTTACAATAACACTGGAGGGATTTCGTTGCTAATCATCTGGTTCACCCCATTCCACTTCTGGGTCATCATCCATGCGCAGAATGAGGTAAGAAAGTAGCTGAAAAAGATTCTGCCACAACAAGAGAGAGACAAAAAAGGAGATGTCGCTTACATCTATTTCACAGCGATCACCAGCATAATTCACATCACAGATACAGTAAAATTTGTTGATCTGGTTCTGGCAGAGGCCCCCATTGAAGCATGGATTAGAGTTGCATTCATTGATGTCCACTTCACATCTGCAAAGCAAACATTAGATTAGTATTTAGACCAGCTGTTCTAAGAGAAAGCGAAGGGAAGGAAATTTGGCTTTCTGTTTTCAAGGGCTTTGAAATGGTTTAAGCCACCTTTCCTCAGCCTGATTCTTCCAGATTTACAGGACTTCACTTCCTGCTATCTCAAGTCATCAAGGTCCATGCTGGGTGTTATGAGTATCTAAGTATAAAACATCTCACTGCAGAAAGTGAGTTAACAACATTGATCTTCTTTGGAGGTCAAGATTAATAGTTTCCATAAATGAGACTAATGCTCTCCTTTTTAAAAGATGCATTTTAATGAAAGGAAACCGGAATGGGAGGAGAGAAGGACAAAACAGATAGGAAAAAAATTCAGAAAAGAGAAACAGATATTAATAATAAAAACCAACGGATTCTCCTGAGTTGCTGGATTATGGATGGATTGCAGATTTGAGAATGTTGAAGATGAGTGTGATATGAAGAAATATTTAAAGTGAATTAGATATATTGTACATGCAATGTAAATTCAAATACAAGCATTTATATGACATTACTGTTCTGCTATTTGTAAAAACAATAGCAACTATAACTAGAAAGTTGGGGTATCTGTTAGTTTATGCTCTCCGGTCACACAGAACACAGATGAAATCTAGTAAGTATTGATAATGCCATAGAACATTTTGTAATGTCAGATATATAAATATATATTTGTATTTGTGTATAGGAAGTGTGAAGTGTTGTAACAAGAGTTCCAAGATGGCAAACACTTTGAGAACTTTAAACATAACTGCGAAAATATTTCAAACAGGAATCAAGGTTTAATTCATATATCTATAGCAAACTAGAAGAAAAATTTTAAAATATCAATCTGATCTAAAACAAAATTTCAGGCCACATAACATGAAAAAAGTTCTGGGCAGTTTACAATATTTAAAATAAACATTTCAGAATTGGTTTGGAATATGTGTTCAGTTAGGATAATCCTAAAACATGCAGGCACCCTTATTATATGTCAAGAATATAGAAAGTGATACACAATGCCATTTATTCATTACTGAAAAGCTAAAACTTTTTGCTAACTAGTAAGATTGAAAATATAATGATTTTAATTTCTTTAATTATAGTAATTAGATTTCTAGATCGGCAGAACATGCATTTTCTTATTGTTATAAACCTCTGAGAAGGAAAAAAAATGCACCATTGCTTTTTGAATATTCTTAATTCATCCTTAAATCTACATGACCTGGTATTTAATGTTTTCTTTGGGTATTTGGGCCATATAGTGCATCATGGCTGTGAGTGCCAAATTCTGTCTGCGTTGATAGCCAGAAATATTTCATGTCATTCATCATTCATATTTCACATTAAACAATATACCGTATGCAGATGTGTGCAGTTCACTTTCATTTTTGTTAAAAGTGATTCAGCTATGAACAGGGGAGTGAGGCTGTGAAACATAGTTTTATTGTTCTCCTGTAAGGTTTTTTCAGGTGACATTGGTTACATCAGCCTTCCCCAATCTAGGTTCTCTTTTTATTTGTGGATTCCAACCACCAGAATTCTTGGTTACATCAAAATTTTGAGAGTTGAGTCCTTATAACTGGAGAGAAGATGGGTTGCAAGCATTGCTTGTAGGTAGTATTTACAGGATGAACTCCATAGATTACAGATTATTTTAAAACTAGCAATGTAGGATTTGGGTAATCTTGTTCATTGTGTAAATGGAGTGTGCATGGAGCGAAAGTGAATAGGAAGCCATAAGTTAAAGCAAATCATGATTTGTGCTACATGTAGGGTTTATCTACACGTGCAGAGAAACTATGTGGTATAGCTTCCCGGAGATGGGCTTGATCACAATATCTTCCAACCTTTTTGAAGTTATAGCATTTTGTAACTCACATAATCTCATTCATGAACTAAGTTCCTTTGTGCCAATAATTTTATTTTACTTTTTAAAAAATGATCCCACCTTATACAAAATAACTTTTTAATGTGAAACCTTCATGTTGGGGTGAGTCCTTCAAAACACATTTGTGTGGGTTCTGTTTTATTTTTTTCACTGCTTCTGCAATTGAATTAATAGCAAGGTGATACATTACTGTAGTAAACAAACCTAATATTTCTGCTAAGCCCAGTGTTTGTTGAATTAATTGTAATAATAACAGTTAATACATGTGCAGTTGCATGAAAAAAATACATTCATTCTCAAATCAGATATGACACATCAAAAGGTCTTACTGTAACCCTGAGAAGCCTGCGAGGCACATGCACTCTAAGCGTCCTTCAAACTCAGTACAGTTGCCATAATTGTAACAGGTTATATTTCTGTTCTCATTCCCACACAGTGTTGAAGGCATTCGTATGTGCCTATAGTGGGGAAAAAAAAACCAAATCTGTAATAATATCCTAATATTCTTTCCAGGCATATCTATTTTTAATATATTAAAACCCTGATATGAAATCTACTGAGTCTTCTCTTGGATTCATATGACTAAATAGAGGTGATTACTTCCAAGTAATCAGATAACAAAAATAGGAGATCTCTTGGGGTCTTGGGCACTCTTTTTCTAGAATGGGAGACAGAATGGGACAACTTGCCACAGACAACTTGTTGCGGCCAACTCTCCACAGCTAACTCATCATGACCAACTTGCTGTGGTACAACTCACTGTGGGACAATTTAACAATTTTATTTAATTAATTAAAGTAAATAAAAATATTTTAATTTTTGCCATTCACATTTAATTCTGTCTCTCCTTTTGCATCCTTTCTTCAATGATTCTATTCCACTATTTCTTTGGTATTGAATAGAATAGAATAGAATAGAATAGAATAGAATAGAATAGAATAGAATAGAATAGAATAGAATAGAATAGAATAGAATAGAATAGAATAGANAAAAAGACAAGATACATTCGTCAAGAATCATAAGGTACAACACTTAAGTATTGTCATAGGGTACAAATATGCAATCAGGAAACAATCAATATTAATATAAATCTTAAGGATACAAGCAACAAGTTACAGTCATACAGTCATAAGTGGGAGGAGATGGGTGATAGGAACGATGAGAAGACTAATAGTAATAGTTATGAAGCCTTAGTGAATAGTTTGACAGTGGTGAGGGAATTATTTGTTTAGCAGAGTGATGGCATTCGGGGAAAAAACTGTTCTTGTGTCTAGTTGTTCTGGTGTGCAGTGCTCTATAGTGTCGTTTTGAGGGTAGGAGTTGAAACAATTTATGTCCAGGATGCGAAGGGTCAGTAAATATTAATGTAACTCTTGTCCTGCGGCTAATTGGCTGTGGCTAGTTGTCCTGCAGTGAGTTGGCTGCAGTTAGTTGGCCATGGAGAGTTGGCTGTGGGGAATTGTCATAGACCAGTGGGAAAGGTGAGTTGGAAGAAGGACTAACCCAAATAAAGGGAGTGGCTATTTTTAGGAAGTGTCTCACTGAAACTAATGTATCTTCTTTTTAGGCTTTCATGGAAGACTGAAAATTTTTTTGGGTTGCTTAAAATGAAGAGCAGAGAGGTGTGGTGCTTTTTTTGTTTTTTTGGTAACAATGGTTTACCAATACATTCTTCCAAAAGCTAGTCCAATTTTCCAGTCTAATCTACAGCTCTGGAATTCTTTAATGGTCTCTCATCTAACAACTAACCAGGTCTGTGAAGAGCATGTTTTAAAATCTCTTTCAACCTTCCCTGGATTCCAAAATACTAATTTCCCCTATTGTTTCTGCTGCATAATCTAAAGACTGTACTTCCAAATTCCCACACTTCCCAAAGGTTGTTGGGTTATGAGCTGCTTGCATATGTATTCTCACAAGAGGAGGAAAAATTCTGTCAGGAAAAATTCCAACCCCCATCGCCCATTTTTTCTGATATATTTGTTTAAGATTATTCTTTTCATAGTGTATTTAATTGTTATCTGCCAAGACAGATTATTTATTTATTTTATTTAAGAAAATTTATATGACCACCCAACTCACTCTCAGGGACAAGGATATCCCCCCAAAATGAGGGTATTGGTAAAAAAAAAATTGGGGGCACAAAATAATTTGTATCAATTACACAAAACCCCAATAGCATAAACAAGCCTAAGTCACTAAACAAAGAAAATGAAACAAAACAGATCAGAATTATAGTTTTGGAAAAGTTTTAAATACTGTAACTGTTTGCATTTTAGATAATGCATTAAATGTAATATTAAGTCTCAATGGCTGTTTGTTTGTCAATGAAGAACCATTTGAGGGTGGGGGCTATTTTGAGTTCTGGAGTCTCAATGTGGTGACTTATTTCTTTCCCCCTCTCCCCATTTTTGGCTATTTCTCCATGCCATATTGCCCCCATGAACTGTAGTTATTATGGGTATGTGAAAGTTAGGATTCACTCCTGTTTTTGTATATTAAAAGCCTTTGCCACACCTTCTTTTCTTTGAGTAAGTACTGACTCTTGGCAACTGCCTGGATAGGTTTCCTGCACTTTTCTTGGCAAGATTTCAGAAGTGGTTTGCCATTGCCTCCTTCCTAGGGCTGAGAGAGAGTGACTGACCCAAAATTACCAAGCTGGCTTTGTATCTTAAGACAAGACTAGAACAATTTCCCAGTTCCTGATCTTGTGCCTTAACCACTACATAAAACTGGATCTCTAACTACTCATAGTGGATGACTATCTTTATCCAAGCTTTGTTACCATACCTGCAAAATCTTCCAGTGAAATTCCCAGTGCAGAGGCATGAATAACCATTAATGCCATCTACACATGTGGCGCCATTTCCACAGAGATGTCCAAAACAGTCATCTACGTCTTCTTCACACCTCGTTCCTCTGTATCCAGGATCGCATACACACTTGTAAGCTGATATCCCATCACTGCAATTTCCATGGAGACAAGGGTTTGAGGAGCATTCATCAACACTGAGTTCACATTGAGATCCAGTCCATCCCTTGGCACATGTGCAGCGAAAATAGCTGTAAAAATCTTCACACAGCCCGCCATTCAAGCAAGGATTTGAGCGGCAGGCATCCAGCTTAAGGCAACCAGTGACAACAGAATTGGCAGAGATCTTGAGAAACTGCTCTTCTTGTGGTTTTTTAATATTGTCAAAGTAAGAGAGATGAATTCCACCAATCTCCGCAGTGCTCATGCACCCTCTCAGTCCATCTTTTTTATCAAAAGCTTTGTCAGCCAAATAGATATCTGTCCCTTCTCTTAGGAAGTTAAGGTTTCCAGTGGCAACAGTACTTGTAGCATGGTCTCTCTCATCATTTATGTCAATACGCCATCTTGATGACTGAGACAGTGGCTCTGTCATAGAGTAGGTGACCTTGTGCCACTTCCCATCATTCACTGATAGGGAACTAGCCAGGCTCAATGTAAAAAAACTATTACCACTTTGCAGCTGAAACAACAATGTGGTATCCTGAATACTGACAGAGAAGAACTCTGGCTCCTTCTCGGCATAAAGTAGTATCACATCTGAGTCTCGAGTCCGAAAACCAAAGGTTATATTAGTGAGGTCTCTCCTGATCTTCCCATTGCTTCTATAAAAGATGGCACTGCTTCTGCCATTAAAAATGGCATTGGAGATACCTGAGCAGAGATGGGAAGAATTAATTTACTGCATAAGGCTAGTGCTATCATCTCTATATATTCGTGGGAGAATCCACTGTGGTTTCCACGTGGCATGAATCCAAAAGTGCTTAGCAATAAAAAAGCACACTTTATGTGAATCTTAAGAGTTAGAGAATTGATTATTTTCTCCCTATTATCTAAAACATTGATAGCCCATACTTATTATTTCCTTAATTGTCCTGACTTTGTAATGATTGGTGTGATTATGGAGCTGAAAAATTTGTTAAAACTTTAAGAAACCTGCAACTAATTAGCATGAAAAATGTACATCTGAAATAATTTGCCAGAAGAGAAGAAGAGGAGGACATTTGAGGTCAGTTTAAAGGTTTAATCTTATCTCACTGTATCCTCAAATAGAAGGACAGTGGTACTGAATTAGCACTGTGCTGTTTTTAGAACTGTCTTAGCTCCAGCTAAAAGATCTGGGTTGCAAAACTGTAGATAATTACAACATCACAACAAAGAATTGGATTTTTCTGGATCACTTTGCTACCACATAAATGTTCATCTAGTTTTATCAGTCCGCATATAATAGTACTACTGTGAACATATTCTGAAAAGTCAAAAGGCAACACTCTGATAGCTAAGCATTCCCCTTCCACTTTCTCCCTCTTAATGATGCAAGTAGAGTGATATAATTAGATAGTTGAAAATCTGGGGCTTTCTGAGAAAAACGAGTTGGCCTTGGTCAGTGTCATGAATTCCTATTCTGTCCTGATGGCCCTACTGTACATGATTTTATGAGCTTCAAATCTTAGTGGCATTAAGGATATTTGGCAATTTATGAGGAAAAAAAATCTCTACAAAATTAATCTTTCCCTTCTCTCTCCATCTTTACTCCTTCTTCAAAATATAGAACACACATAAAGTAGATAGACATGCCTCTACTACCAGATCATTTCAGATTTGTAGTAATCAGAAATTGATTCTCTATTGTTTCATTTGCGTATTGTCTATTTTGATGAATCTTAGGGTATAAAAAAATAGCAGATCTCTGAAACCACAATCTTGCCTTGGAGAGGAGGATTGGAATGTAATGTTTATTCATGCCACCTTCTCCTGCTTCCCATCTTACCATGCAAATATGCATTTCTATACAATATGCAAAGCTACTGACTCCCTGCAATTTTCTTCTTAATGTGTCACTGCAGAATGCAATCCACCATCATCTTAAATGCATACTGGAGCTCCTATTGTTTTTAAGGATTTACTATGACTTTCAGAATAATGGAACTATATATAACTAAGTGGCAAAATTTGACACGGAAATTTCCATTAGAGCAGTGGTGAAATCCAAATTTTTTTACTACCAGTTCTGTGGGCATGGCTTGGTGGGCGTGGTGTGGTTTGGTGGGCATGGCTTGGTGGGGGTGGCAGGGGAAGGATACTGCAAAATCTCCATTCCCACCCCACTCCAGGGGAAGGATACTGCAAAATCTCCATTCCCACCCTACTCTGGGGCCAGCCAGAGGTGGTATTTGCTGGTTCTCCAAACTACTGAAAATTTCCGCTACCGGTTCTCCAGAACCTGTCAGAACCTGCTGGATTTCACCCCTGCATTAAAGCCACTCACATAAGTTCTTCTGTGTGTTAAAAGCAAAAACAAAACCATCCGTTGAGGCAGCCTTGCTGATCAGCCCCATTTCTTCTGGTGAATTTTACATTATCTCTGGAGTCATGATGCCTAACCCAGGGCCATAGGTGGGCACTCCTATTAAAACCCTCTATTCCGGGCCCTTTTGCATTTTTGGACTTTGGGGCAAAATGAAGGTACAGTCTTAAGGTACCTGCCTCCCAAACTGGACTCAACTGTGCTCACTTTTGGAATGTATGATCCTTAGCATCCCATACAAAGCCCTCTGCAGTCCATCGGCTGATCTACGTTTGCCTATTTGTAGTCTTCTGTTCTTTAAATTATTGATCATGCTCATCTCAGTTGGAATCTTTGTATGCTAGTGATGTCAATAATTAGGCAACCAGAATAACAGAATAACATAGTGGGAAGGGACCTTGGAGGTCTTCTATTCCAACCCCCTGCTATAGCAGGAAACCCTGTAACATTTCAGACAAATGGTAAACCAAACATAGCAAAAGAAGCGGATCACCCCTTTATCCTGAAAGGATGGCAGGAAAAAAAAAGCTGTTGCTCTGTTACCTTAATTTGCAAAAGTGAATACAAATAATGGAGAAAGCTGAAATACTTGCATTCAAATCCTTGATACACCGGCAAGCATTGGGCTTCAGGAGGGCAAAGACTGAGGTCACACCATTTCACTTCTTTGCAAGCTTTCCCAGCCATATTTGGTGGACAAGTACAAGTGAAGTCATCCCAGATTGAATAGCAAACACCACCGTTCTGGCATGGAGCGGACTAAAAAGGAAAAAATGGGAATGAAAGGTGAGCAAAATATTCTGTTTTTCCAATCAATTGAAAAGAGCACAGGGGAAGAAAGAATCTACCTTTCTCCTGGCTTCCACTCAATGCCATTAGTGGCAGCTAGTCTTGTTTTATTTTTCATATATTTTAATCAGGGATGCATCAGATCTGGTCTTCCAGATGTTGTGTACCTTTATAATCAGAATGGCCAATGGACAAAAGGAAATTTTCCATCAAACATTTTGAAGGCCAAATGTTATCCATTTCTTTTATGCAAAGTTTAGAGTGGAGCTGGCAGCCACTCTGGCCTATTTATCTGTTTGCTAAGCAAGCAAACCCAATAAAAAGTGGTGGCTTTAATCCATTGGCAAAATACTTGCTTCAAATGTCAAAAAATTCTCAGTTAATTTCTTGACCTGACCAGCTAAAGTATCTTAGGTAGCAGAGTTAGTGAAGACCTCTGATTTCACCCTCAACTGGGAAATAGACAGGAAGCAAGAAATCTGAGATCAAGTCTTTCAACTTCTCTGCCCTTTCAAACAGCCATGGGGGGGCCTCCAGTTTTTATGAGAATAGCGGTACTGTGAGAGAGGAAGTTCAATCTTCTGTGCCACTTTCTCTAGATCTAAATTAGATCCTAAGGCTGCTAGGAGACCCACTTGGGAGTTGTTGTGGGGAACATAGGTAACATTTTTGGGCCTGAATTTCTTTTCCTGCTCTGGGCTAATAACTTCAGGAGAGAGAGAATTGATTAGACCCAAAAAGAGAACGGAGGGAGGAAAATAAATATTAACCTTTCTCTTGCTACTTCCCACAACACAAAGGTCTCCACCCCTGTGGATGATGATGATGATGATGATGATGATGATGATTATCGTTGTTGTTGTTATTTTCAAATGAAAAAATTAGAATCCCATGTCAATACAGACAATACTGGTAGACGTAATAACGGTTTTGCCTATTATAAAGGCACTCTATTGTATAGAAAACAACCAATTTCTTTTTTCAACCTAATTGTAGAAATGCTTCTTCTTTGGGGATTTTTTTGTCTTTGAACTGCCAACAATTCGAAGAGAAGGCAAACAGAAAACTAGTAAAACGACAGCAAGATGTTTGAATATTTGTAATTTTAAAGTCTTGCTTTTTTTTGTTTTGTACTTTTATACAATTTTATTAACTTCCTTGTGCATTCAGTTGTACAGAAAAACAAGTTTCAACTGAATGCCTGCATGGATGCATAATTAAATAGATGTAAAGACTGGAGGAAAGCAATGAGTCCAGGTGAAGGGAGAAATAATTTTAGACTTCTCAAGTCAGAGGAACTGTCAGGCTATAAAGTTGTGAAGAATGAATGAAAAGTAGATCCTGTCTACTTTTTAAAAAATATATTTTTATTACTTTTGCCTTGAGTGGTTTCTGTTCACCACTTAATAGTTCTGACATCAAGGAGCACATGTATGTAAGCCCTCATAGAACCAAGTTTACAAATAGCATGCTTGTCAAAGGACTCCATTAATGCATTCAGGGCATTCCCAGACCTACTGTTTCTCTCATAATTTGAAGCAATCAAGAATTGTAGTTACTTCTGCAGGCCTAGAAATACTAAGAATCCACTAGGAACACTAGAAAGCAATCTGTGCTCATCTTCCAGCCGAATACTAGAAAAGCAAAATTTAATCAGTCTCCCAATTCCCTGAACTCTTGCAGGTCCCGGAGCAACAAAAATCCTTTCCACCATTGCATATAGAAATAAAATAAATTGCCAGCTCTTTTTTAAATCCATGTATTCAGGCTCCATTTGTCTGATTTCCATAAAAAAGAAAAAGAAACAAAATCTTAATAGTTACTGTTAAGGGACCTGAATGCCATTCCTGTTGCATTAAAATGCTTCTTTCAAGTTGTGAAGAGAAATAATAGCTTGTCAGCATTTTTTTGTAACCACATGCTTTCCCCTATAGTATTAACTATGGTTGCATCTTGCTCTTCAGCCTAGAATGGCAGGAGAAGCAAAAATGTCTATAAATAGGGACCAGATCTGCTTCTGCATTACTGCAAATCCCTTAGATTGAAGTCTCCTCAGCTGGCACTTGTGAGGGGAAGAAAAAAACAATAATGAGAAAGCACAAAGTATTGGTGAGCACTAGCCATAGCATTTGAAAGCAGCAGAAACCATGTAATGGAAAAGTACAGAAAGAGAGTGGCCTAGACAAGGGTTAGGCACGCTGTGAGTTCAGTTGTCATTACTCTCAAATGGCAAGGAGAAGTGAAAATGAATAAGGAATGTCATCTTTTACTAAAAAAAATATAGTGGTATAATTTAAAAGTTGAAAACAGGGCAAACTCTTGAGGAGAAAATCAGGCAAGCTTATAAGGAAATCATTAAAGTGTTCCTAAATGTTTGAGATTTAAATGAATAGCTGCTTAATGTGAAACATACATCGTATAAACACAGAATCCACAACATAATATATTCCATAAGCCTGTACATTCCCTTGCATATAATTTATAGATAATAGTTTTTTTTAAAGGATGCCATGTTTTATAAAGTGTTAAAAGTTGTGAGGTTTTTTGATACATCTAATCCATTTTTGGCTACTTTTACATTTCTTCAGCAATACAACATTCACTTCTTGTTTAACATTTTATGAATCTTGATGCCAGGTCTAAATGCCTGTAACATGCCCCATGATTAGCTTGTTCGGTAAAGTGTGGTTTTAAAGTAATTATGAGAATATTTTGGTTTGGGAACTACAGTGAGTTCAAGTTGCTCTTAATGAACAGCAGCTTTGCTTACTGGTTGTCATTACTGAGAGATTTAAGAGCTGCCCTTCCAGTCTACCAGACACTTTGTGGTATCATTGCCCACAAACTGCAAAGCAGTTTGGCAAAATCTGATCTTACCCACCTCTTTCACAAAAAGCCTTGAGATATCCCTAATATTCTTGTCACATGTTGCTTAGGAACCCTACCGGGTCAAAATATTTTTTTAATCTTTTTAATCATGGGAACAGCACTTTAAAAAACCAGATTCTTACCTTACAGAGGTCATCTCCAATGCATCCTGCAACTACATTGATCAGGGTACTCTTGCTGCTGACAGAATTCAGCGAAGTAGTAACCGGGTAAAATTCAAGTGGGTGGTTGCCAAGTCTTAAATCTTGAACGCAGCCTTTGAAAAAGCCACCATTTAGAATGGTTTCTTGCTTGTCTGGTAATCCACCAATGTAGAGTATATCCCTTCTGTGTATTTTTCTTAAGGGTGTAGAAACAGAGCCCAACTTTTTTGATGATTGGAACAAGTCCATCGTGTTTGGCCCCATTTTTAAAGAAATGAAATAGAAATTTCCATCATTCATAATCTGCATACTTAAGAATTTGTTGGAGTGTGGACCTGACATTGCAAGTTTCCCATCTTCTAGCCAGACCTTGAGAAATAGGGACGTGTTTCTTTCTAGACCAAATAAGAAGCCAAAAGGTTTGCGTGTTCGCACAAACATTGATATTGTGGCATTTTCATGACTTTCTTCTAGGGAAAAAGCAGCATATCCAGTGGTTTCCTCATGACCAAATCTTCCTGGAATGTATTCTTGCTTTCACATGAGAAAAAGAGAGAAAGTAATGACCTCTTTAATATAAAAATGCTATTTGAGTATTAACATATCATAGATCAGCAATGCCCAGCACTGAATTTAAACTAAATACTTGACACTGATTATACTTTTAATGGTAAAATAAAAATGAGCTTCTCTACCTGATTTTAGAGTTGTGATCTGTTGAACTGGTTTGGGTGTAGAGATGCTAAATTTGATTTAAAATACAATGTCTCTTGAGTCAACCTGTGTTACATAAACCTGGCCATGTGGAGCCAACTTTTCAAAACAAGGATGGAATTGGGAGGAGAAGAGGACAGGATGGAATGACTGGAGTCTGGCTGAATCTGGGGCATACTCTTTTTTTTAATACTCCAAAGCTATGTTTCTAATAAATTCATGTTTCTAATAATTTATCAATAAAATCAATCTGATTAGTTAGCAAGTTCCTCTGAACAGCATATCAGCAAGAACTGTTCTACTGATATATGTTATATGCTATAATGCATGGAAGTAAGGCAATGGAAAATCAGATTGGGGTTGACAGAGACAAAATGGATTACATGAAATGGCTGAGTGACAATTAGAATACTGAACAGTCACTGGGTACTTTTCACTGATAAGTGATGCTAAATTTTCTTCCTGGTTTAGCACTCCTGGTACTTATCAGATATATTTCCATCCAGCTTGAAATGTTCATTAGAGAGGCAACTGTATTGCTATTGGCTCTTCTCAGATTTCCTAGTTTTAATGTGATAGGTAAAATCTGGTCAATGACAAAAATATATATGTCAATGATATGGACTGGCAAGTACATCAAATTATTTCAAAACCAATTTTACTTTGGAAATCACATCTTTATCTTTAAATCATCAAGATACTTTGGAACAATTACACTACCAATATATTGTAGAGCATTTGATGCATTGTATATAGTATATATTTAAAGAAAATAAATAAATAAAAGATATCATATAATAAGCCTTAGTGTCTATGCAACCCAGGGAATGGTGAAACAAATATTAATACACTGTACTTTCTATAAAGAATAGAATAGAATAGAATAGAATAGAATAGAATAGAATAGAATAGAATAGAAGAGTTGGAAGATAGCCATGCTCACTATTTGCTGGATTTCCTAATGAAATATACAGGAAGGCTGGATATATTTTGTGTAAACTATCTTTTATCAAATGTGAATGACAGTGATTGCTAGGTTTGGTCAAATACTGTAGCAAGTAAAGTCCAACAAGATTTTTTTTATCAGATGAGGAATAGATAAGGAATAGATAAACACAAGAATAGGCTAACAAATTACTGTATTTAAAATTGGGGAAAAAATGGAGTGTTTATGTGCATGCTTATGTTTTTATAGTCCTGACCAAGGGCTGAAATCACTCAATCAGGTTGGAGAGAAGGAAGTGGACTACCCTCAGTTGTTGGCCCAGCTAAACATCAATCAGTTTGGCACAATTCAAAGCAGAAAAATCATCTTTGGTCTTCAGTTAAAATAGCCTTTGACCACTAATGAGTGTAGTACCTCATTTCATTACAGTTCAATCACCTCATTTCCAGTTAGATATCTCAGTGCCAGCATTCTCCTTTGACTTTCTCAATGACCTTTCTTTGCAACCCAAAGAGGAAAAAGGGAAAATGAGGAGTGACCCAAGTAGATGTTCTCCAGCTGAGTGTCCCCAAGATCAGCCTCTAAGATGAGAAGCTGGAACTTGAAATAAAATAAACAGACAATTCCACTCTATTGACCAGTGCAATGGCTTCATATTATTTATCAATTACAGGAGCTAGTACTGTACTTCCCTGCATCCACATTTATTTGAAGAAAGCTTTGATGAATAAATAGAGTTACCATAATAGCCTTCAACCTCAGAATAGTGGGAATTTGGTTCAAGCCACAAAGCCCTGAGATCCAAGGGAAATGCAACTATTTACCAACCAGGTATCTTGAATCCCATTAGAACTGATTTGCTAAGGAAAAGTAGGTTGACAGTTTTACAATGCAGGACAGTCTTGGCCTAGAAGGTCTTTTTATTTATATCTATGATTTTGTGACATAAATAAATATTACGGATGAGTGCCAAACTCTCTCAATGTCACTCATGGCTGAATCATAGGTTCAGTCCTTCTGTTCTTGGGTCAGAATGAGCATGTGGCCCCATAGGTACACTTCTTCGATTTTAACAACACAACTAGAAATGGATCACTTTGAAAGACCCACAAATGTTTAGTTGGACCAACAATTGAGGCTAGTCTACTTCCTTCTTTCCTTACTTTTTTCCCCTGCATATAACTTGGAGTTGCCATCATTCATATACAATTTGATATGACATAGGCCTGGACCCTAGGGACACTTGTCCCATCCCACTGTAGTAATATATCATTCAGAGCAAATCATCCAAAACTTTTTAAAAACATGTGGTTTAGAGAAGGGCGAAGTGTAGTGAGAATTGGGTTCCACAAAAGGAAGAAACTAATATCTGAATGAGAGTGAGAATTGTTAAAGTGTTACCCAATTTTGTTGCCCAATTGCAAGAAACACACATTCACTGTATTCTCATGTGTAGCATTGCTCACAGCTACAAAATATTGAAGGCTAATTAGAACTAAGTTCTGCAACACACTCATCTTTCATAGAACAAGGAGCGTTAAGAGCATTAAACTATTTAAAATCAAAATCAATCCATAAAAGCAATGCCTCACAAACACCATTCCCAGACTTTTCTTTCATACACGGCACCAAAAAAAACAGTGGGGCTGAGATATCCACAGGCCATTTTTTATTTATTTATGTTTGCCTGCAGCCTTTATTCTAATGAAGGAGCCTAAGACCCATGAAAACAGGAGAGCGGTCACTGTGAAAATCCTTTTTTGCAACTCTCAAAGGCTACCTAACTATTTCAGTTTATTTCAGGAGGAGCAAGTAAATCCTAGCGCTTGGAGATAAAAGTTCGCTTAAAAACCAAATGTAAAAATGTTTTAAATTTGGTAATGAAAGTACCTTCTATTTCTTTCTCTATGTGTTTGTTA
This sequence comes from Thermophis baileyi, assembly GCA_003457575.1. NCBI lineage: Eukaryota > Metazoa > Chordata > Lepidosauria > Squamata > Dipsadidae > Thermophis > Thermophis baileyi. Next base: position 170,873 of record QLTV01000984.1, read on the forward strand.
AACCCATATGCAGAAACTTTCCCCCAGATTGAAATGGGTATTTTTAACTATAAAAGGTCCGTGTCCATTTCCCCCCCACCCCACCCGGGCAATCTCTTTCTTCCTCTATTAAGGGAGAATTCATTTTTCTTGCTGAAGGGTGAAAGCTTACAGTACAGCAAAGCCAGCAAGCAACAGGAAGAGCCACCACCTTACAAAGAGAAGAAGCAAGGGGAATCTTCAAAAAGGTAGCCAGACACGCATGCAGTTTTCAATTACTCTGCTTCAAAAGAAATGTTGAATATGATCTGTAATTTAGCATAAACCTTGGTCAGAATTAACCTCTTGAAGCCATCGCGCCTGGAGGCTGATCTAAATAAATCGGTGGTTGTGTCTTGCTTTGTTATGGTTCAGGGTGTAGTGAAAAGGCTGCTCAGCACTTGTTAACCGCTTGCCAACTTTTCTTGATTAAATTTGAGTCTAAATAATATTCTCTCCCACCAGGTTAATACACTGGATTGCACCTAAATCATCCTGACGTCAATTATTTCCCTCTCTTGGTGCCACTTAAAACTGGCCTTCCAACAGAAAGATAATCACAGTAATGGAACACATGTTTTTTTCCCCAGGAATTCTGTCTGTCTGCTTAGGATTAGCCCTTGGCTCCTAAGATAAATGTTTGAAATCCAGTAGTTTAGAAAAGATGGAAATCTGTGACCAAATCTCCCTTTCAAGCATTTTGTCCTATTTATGAAAAGTGAACCGGCAGCTCCAACTGCAGTGAATTATTACTATTGAAAGTTGTATTTATTTTATTTACTTAAAACATTTATATAGCCATCCGTCTTCCAGCCAACTCTGGGCGGCTCCCTATTAAAAATTCAAGTTTAAGCGAGGTCTTCCCATACTGCTATCCAGTATTTTCACTCTATCTAAGGAAAAACTAAATTAAGAAATGCAATATTATGATTATGGAGTTTTAGTGTCCCATGCAGTTTGAGCCTTAAAGAAAGTGAAAACCAAAGTACTTTAAGATTGTAAACAAATTTTGACTCATCTTTTTCCATCACTGTAGCTGTATCTCTCACAGTTTTCACACACATTAGTCTAAAAATTTTAAATTTAAATTTTAAAATCAAAATTTTATTTTAAATTTTTATTCTTCATTTTGTCCCATTTTATCATTGTGATCTGGCCTCTGTTGTGAAGCGATAAAATATGAGGTAAAATTGTGAAATTAGATTTAGATACCTTGGGATTTTAAACATACTTTCAAGAAAAATGTTTTTTCTTATTTTTCTAGAAATCAGGATTTTTTTTTGAACCAGATTTCAAGATGATTAGGAAAGTATCCTATTAATATTGATATGAGTGAATAAAAGAATGAGATTGTTTCCTAATTTCCTTTCCCTCTGCGTATGTATATTCTTAAAATGTTGGATGCTACGAATTGAGAAGAATATTGTGGCCAGAAAGAAAAGACATCTTAAATAGTTTCTAATCATTCACAACAGCTCTATTGGAAGCAAAAACTCCTCTTGGAAGACGGATGGTTTTAATTTTGCTTCATAAAGAAGCAAACATATTTACCAGATGTAGTTCTCTTTTCCAAAGTTGCTTTTCAAACCTTTGGATAAATTACTGCCAAACTTCAAAGCTGTCGACTATAATTATGGCTCCTGCAATGTCATTTTCCAATAGGAACAACTGGGGGGGGGGAAGAGGAGAAATGTAGGTGTGGACCATGAAGAACAGCACAGAAAATATGGTATTTTTAAAATATAGGAATGCATTTTGAAGAGTACGTTTTCCAAATAAAAGTATCTAGCAAACTCTTTTACCAGACAAAAGCTCACACGAATCCCTATAATTCTATAAATTGCTAAATTCAGCACAATTATGCCATATCTACTAGAAGTGGGGTATCTGAATTGAAACAAAGATCTATAATGATATTTGTCACGCACATTCTAGCTTCCTACTTTTCCTGCCAGTGGTGGGTGGGACAACTCCCCTTTCTGTAGGAATATTTTAGCTCCACTTTTTGGCATGAATACATTTGAAAGCAAATTCTGCAGGCAGCTCAAACCAAGTCAGACATATTTGAGAAGAATGCTCAGTACAGTTGGACATACGTCTGCTTAATATGAATTGCTATGCACTTCATTTGGATTTACTCTCAGGTAGAGAGGTATACACATGCATGTTATAATTTTCTTATTAAGTCTTGTCCGAGTGGCTGCTTTTATTTAATTTTGCATCCTTGCCTTTGAGTCTGAGAACGACAGAAATTTGGTTGGGAATTAGCATGTTATCAGTTATTTGGCTATCATTTGAAGTACCAATATATAAGTACCTATAAGAAGGTAAGACTAAGGTACTTCTAGCAGAGGGATTTTATTTATTAGGGATATACAGCAGTTTGGAGTTAAAAGCAAAAAAGTACTTTGGACATATAGCACTTGTCTGCAACCAGAGATGGTCCCGCCTGCCTTGGTACATTCCCTACTCAGGAAGCCATCTCTGGATCCAGCAGCATTGGATAATTTTTGACCTGCATCCAATCTTCTCTTTTTGGAGTTAAATTGCAACTCCGCATGGTTCTGGAAGGTTATCTGGATCTTTTCCAGTTCATCTTTAGATCTGGATAAAGTATCAGCATGGCACCGATTATGCTTGTGGGTGACATCTGGTCATCTTGTGTGCCAATTAACTTACCTGGACCAAATGACACTTTCCATGGTCACTCATGCATCAGACAACTCTATATAAAACTATTCTTGAAGACCACTCAGAAGCTAAAGCTGATTCAAAATGCAGTAGAGTGAGAAGTAGTTATGGATTTTTCTTAGGTCATTCATGTAACACCATTATTACTGTAATTTACACTGGTTGCTGGTTTGCTTCTGGGTGCACTTCAAGATGTTGATTGTCACTTTAGGATCTGGATGCTTATGGGACTATGCTTCTTTGATTATTTCTTTCTGTCTGGTAAAATCTGTCAGGATTGGCTGCATCCTAGGCCTCTTGGTATATCAGTCTCATCTGACAAAGCTACATAGATGGGCCTTTTTTGTGGCTACACATGCCCTCAGTAACATTATTCTCACTAAAATCCACTGTACATAGTTCCAACTCTACTATATTTTTGTAGACTGTTGAAAATCTGACTTTTCCAAATGGGCAAGGGATTTTTGTGTGTGTGTGTGTGTGCTTCTTGAGGGATGTCTGTATAATTTTGTCATGCAGTTTTTATTTCCCAATATGAGCTTTGGTAAATTATACAATTTTGGCTATTGTTGGTTTTTCTTTTGACTTCTTGCTTTACTTTAGTTGTTAATTAAAGTAAATTAATTGCTGTCTAGGGTTGCAACTGGTGATTGAGGCGGCCTGCAGAACCAACCAACCAACCAACCAACCAACCAACAAACAAAGTAATTTAACCAAAGGCATCTTTCTTCAAGATTGTATAGTACTTATAGAGGGTAGTTGCTGAAGAAGACATAGTTGCTTTAATGAGTTGCAGACAGCTTCTGATTCATCCAGAATTTTTAAAAATGTGATTCTGGAGTGTCCCTTTGATGGGACTAGCCTGCCCACTTGTTCCAGCAAAAAGGGCCTATTTTCAGATCCTATCTGCTAAAGAATTTAGGCTGGTGGGGTCCAAGAGAAGAGATTTTTCTGCCTTGGGCCCCTCCTTCTAGACTATTTTCCCCTGAAGGTGAGGTCTGCCCCCACACTCATGGTCTTCTGGAAGAGCCTGAAAATTTGGTTCTGCCTCTTGGACTGAAACCCTGACAAGGACCTACTACATTGGGGATGGCTGATAGGGTAGAGAAGATCTACACCCCTAGGCTGCCCATCGTCTTGGTTTTTAGGTTTTTCTATTAAAGTCTCCTAATTTTAATTGCCTTGTATTATTATTTTTTTAACTTTTTATTATATTGTAAGCTGCCCAGAGTCATTGTATCAATGAGATGAGCACCATGAAAATTTAATAAAGAAATAAATACATAAAATTAAAGGTATTCCACAGAGTAGTAAGTGACAATGACTTCTTAGGAAAGCTTCTTCAGTGAGAACATATTTGAACCAAGTATGCATGTACATCTGAGACAGCGCATCTCATGTCTTTGAGAAAATCTGAGATATTTGGGTCTCATGTGGATTTTTGGTGGCCTTTCCTCAGTTACAGAACAAGTTTGACTCAGTATATTAGGTTACAGATGTAAAAACACACACCATAAAGTAGTAAAAAGTACATTTCCATTTTCATTCATTAATGTACATATCACACAGACAAATAGCCTGAACTGACTGTGGTTAATTGCTGGTGAATTCAAGGTAGATGTATTCTTATGGCCAAGACAGATGTAAAAGAGAGGCAGTCTCCCAGCTCACTCTGTACAGGCATGAGTTATATTAATACAAATATAGTGGAAATGCCATGTTACCATCCCTTTAGCTAAGGCATTTTCAATTACCATGTTACTCTGTAGTCTCTCTACAGCAGGCTTACAACAGAGGTTTGCAAATGTTCTCAGGCTGTGGAAATTGTTAGTTTAAATTAAACACAATTCCCAGAACCCCTGATCAAGAGGCAAAGCTCTTCTGGTAGAAATATTGACTGTTCAAATGAAATTGGGTCCAGGGGATCCCTTAGTTGGATCTACAGTAGACTTCTGCAGAACATAGCTTGAAAAATCCTGACTGATAATACAATTTCAATTATAATGAAGCATCCTAGTTTTGAGATAATGGTCTTACCTGTAGCACAGTTTGGCCCAGCATAAGGCCGGTAGCAATCACATTGATAGTTCAGCCATAAGTTGTTGCAATGGCCCTTATTTTGACAAGGCTGGTACTCACACCAATCTTTTTTAACACAGCCTGATTTGACATTTAAAAATGTGTCAGATGATAAGTTCTCTGGGATAATAATGCTGAAATCCACTTCTACGTCCTGAAGGCAGCCTACAAATGACGGTGCAGAATGTGTACTGTAGATGTTTAGTAGAGAGCCATTGTTCCCTACCGGCAAGCCACCCAAAAATACGTTTCGAAAAGCAATCACTGCCTGCCTGCTATCTATTATGGCAGCAGTCTGACTAAGACATAACTCTGTGCAAGAGCTCTTGTGTAACTTCAGTGTTACTGCTCTGGCTATGGTGACCTCCACTGAATGCCATTCACCATCATCGACATTATAGGCTATATGTAAAAAGGCCTTCAGTTGGTTGTTGACTTGCATGGATAAGTATAAGCAGCCATTCTGTAACTCCAACTTCACAAATGTGTCTTTGTCCCCTCGGTAAAATATCAAAGTTGCTGGCTGAACAGTCAAAAAACTAAGGTTTATGTTATAAAAATAGTCCTCGGAGGAGGCTGCAATGCTGTTTACCTGAAGATGCCCATTTCCCTGAAAAGACAATATCGTTGTGGTTTCACAGTGTACTCCTGTGTAGCCAGCTGAACATATGCAGTTAAATCTATGTTGTCCATTTCTTAAATGAGGAATACACAATCCCCCATTCTGACATGTATGTTGAACACAGCCAAAGAGGATTTCTGTACAGTTCTGACCACCATAAAAAATCCCATTTTTCTCTCCAGTGAGACAATGGCAGGTATAACTTCCAAGTGAATTTTCACAGATCCCTCCATTCTGACAAGGGTTCATGTGACATTCGTTGATGTCATCTTCACAGTGAATGCCTGCAAAAAAAAAGAAAAAAGGAATTGGATTATTTGACATATATTCAAATTACAAAGCGATATGATATATATATATATCAATAATTTCATTATTCTGTGTATAATGAAAATGATACTTGAGGGCAAAATGTTAAAAGAAAAGAAACCTACGCATTCATCTGGAACATAGTGATTTATCCTCAGCTGGAGCTTTAAGAAGAAAAGAAGAGTGATCTCTTAGCTCTGCTTCTGTTTGCTGCTAACCCTTGGCTTTGTCTGAAGTCATTAATACCAGTGTCTAGGAAACTGCAGAAATATAGAACAATTGCCCTTTGATTTTGAGCTCTTCTTTGATAATGGAATAGCTACATCCTCAGACTAGGAAGGCAGAAAAGGAGTAATGGAGGCTTTATCTCAACTAGTGTAATTATTGGTTCCCATACTCCTCCAGCTTTGTTAAGCTTTTTTTGATCCTCTGCATATAACACTTAGTCATAATCCAGCTCTCTATGTCTTCAGGCCCAACTGCAATATATACAAAAGGATAGAAGGGACTAAAGACTAAAGATAGAAGGGACTAAAGACAGAGGGGGGGGGAAGGTGGAGGCCATTGCAGAGACATCTGGTCTATTTAAATGGAAACAAAAAGCGCACTGGCCTGTCCAGATTACATTAAATCTGATATTTCATATTGAGGAGGATGATTCAGACAGATCATCCTAGCGAGAGTCCATACTGCTCAGAAATTGTTTAGTAATCTTGCACAGGGGGATCCAACTGTAAGGGAAGAGTCCGAATCTGTAGTTACTGGCTCAGATGGATGAAAAAGAGATGCCATGGTTTTGTTTAGCATCAGTACAGGGGCAGGATCTCCCATCCAACAGTTATGACTTCTTGAAGGCATGGAGACATCTTGGGAGTTTTAAGATGCAAAGAGAATAAAAGAAAGGTGTCCCTCACTTTTCCATTCTAGGAATGTTCTCCATGGCAGCCAGCTGCTGTTTTCAAAGACTTTCGCACCACTTTGTAATTAACTGTTCTTCAGCCAGCACTAAATCTATTCTTCTTAATCTATACTAAATCCCAACTTAGAGTTCATGAGTTTAACACAGCTACCAATATTTCTGTCCAGTATGCTGACTCTTGCTTGCTTTCCTTTCAATATAATAGACATTTACAGTTAAAATCACACTTGTTTTCTGGTATCTTTTTTTTTTAACTGCAGATGCTGAGATTAGTGCTGTATCTTTTCTTGCAGGATAAACTAAATTAATCCTTGCCACAAATGACTCTCTCTCCACCTGTAGTTAGCCATGGATGTGCTAAACAAACATCTACCAACCAACCAAACAATATATCCTTACTCATCAAAGACACCCTTGAGCGTGAACAAAAACGTAATAACGCTATTTTATTTGGGCTAGATGTCACCAATGAACCTGATATCACAAAGGTTCGCAAAATTATTGCACCAACCATCTCCCCCGAGGAAATCATCGAAGTTTCCAGAGATGGCCCCGAGTTTAAGTACAGAGATGGTTCGGTGGCCCCACGATTCTGCAGAGTCATTTGCAAGGACGAATTCAGCAAACGAAAATTCATTTACACTATAAACTCTATTAACAGAAATGACTCCAACCCCAAAAAACTTCGCTCACGGCCTGACCTATCCGTACTACAACGAATCCGTTCCCGCGAACTCCGTGCAGAACTCAAAAGACTTCATTACC
>QLTV01000984.1:180301-218026 GCA_003457575.1 Thermophis baileyi
CTGCAGAAAATACGACTTCAGCAACAGAGTGATCAATGCCTGGAATTCACTACCTGACTCTGTGGTTTCTTCCCCAAACCCAAAATACTTTAACCTTAGACTGTCTACTGTCGATCTCACCCCATTCCTAAGAGGTCTATAAGGGGCGTGCATAAGCGCACCAGCGTGCCTACCGTCCCTGTCCTACTGTCCTATTGTCCTCATCTATCTGTATTCACCTTGATTATGTTTATGTTTATACCTATACCTGCTATCTTGTACATGTTTGACAAACAAACAAACAAACAAACAAACAAACAAACAAACAAACAAACAAACAAATACTTCACCACCCAGGCACCTGCTTAAAGGACAACCTGTAAGCAAGTTGATAGTCATATGCTACAATCAGGTACTTGATGTCAATGCCAAACCAGCCATACAGAGTGACTTACAAATAAGTAGTTTCAGTTCACCTTGTCCTCATCTATCTGTATTCACCTTGATTATGTTTATGTTTATACCTATACCTGCTATCTTGTACATGTTTGACAAACAAACAAACAAACAAACAAACAAACAAACAAACAAACAAACAAATACTTCACCACCCAGGCACCTGCTTAAAGGACAACCTGTAAGCAAGTTGATAGTCATATGCTACAATCAGGTACTTGATGTCAATGCCAAACCAGCCATACAGAGTGACTTACAAATAAGTAGTTTCAGTTCACCTGGTCATGTCTATGTTGAGGTTTAATGCTCTCCATCTGCTCACATTCTGTAAAATTATCTTAAGATTCATATAAGTTAGTGGGGATCTCTGCCTAGTAAGACAAATTCATTCAGGGACTGTTTTACCCATTTTCTTGCATCTGACCTAGAAGAAGCTGCACGAAAGAGCCAAGAAGTGTCTCTGTGCTAGGAAGGAAACATTTATCCATTTTACATTCATTTCTCCGGGTGCAAATGACTTCCTTGAGTCGCAAGACAGCAATGAATGAAGCTGCATATTATTTGGTGTGTTGGAAAAATATGTCTGATAGGAAACAGTTCCAGGAACTCGTTTGTAAAGTCAGTACATTTCCTTTCCACCTTTTAAATTAAGTGACACGCTTCTCAATTATGAGAAGTAATCAAACGTGCCAATGCAGTAAAACACATTTGCTAAGACAGAGTTAATATATGAAGTATCAGTAAGGTTTGTTTGTTTCTCTTAAACAGCCTTCACATAAGAAAATGCTTTAAAAACAGAACAAAACAAAAACCCTCTACCATCCATGAACACAATAAGCACTTCAATGCCTCTAAGACAAATGAAGAAAATGTAAGAATTTTTGTATTGACTTTTAATGAGTCTCACTTGGGTCTTCAACATTCGTATTCTGGCATACAATGAAGGAACGCGTATAGGAACTGATCCCTCTTAATACTGCTTGATACACCCTGCTATACTCCCTCTATAGAATAATGCTTTATAGGTAGTCCTTGATTTATGACCACAAATGAAACCAGCAATTTTCATTGCTAAGCAAGACGGTTAAGTCATGGTTATTATTAAGGAAAACACTGCAGTTGTTTAGTAAATCATACAGCCATTATGTGAATTCAGCTTCCCCTATTGACTTTAGCAATAGCAATAGCACTTGGACTTATATACCACTTTATAGTGCTTTACAGCCCACTCTAAGCAGTTCACAGAGTCAGCATATTGCCCCCAACAATCTGGGTCCTCATTTTACCCACCTCGGAAGGATGGAAGGCTGAGTCAATCTTGAGCCCGTGAGATTTGAACTGCTGAACTGCAGCTAGCAGTCAGCTGAAGTAGCCTGCAGTACTGCACTCTAACCACTGCGCCACCTTGGCTCTACTTTGCCTCATCTCGACTTTGCTGGAAGCCTTTTTGAAAAGTTGCAAATAGTGATCACATGACCCTGGCATGCTTGCAACCATTGTAAATGTGAACCGGCTGCCAAGCATCTGAATTTTGATCACGTGACCGTGGGGATGTGCAATTTTTTAAAAATTATTTTATAATATAAAATACAAAAATACAGGAGACAATAATAGGAAAATAAGGGAGAGAGAAGGGAAGGGAAAAGTGTAGGGAAAGGGGAAAAAAAGAAAGAAAAGGCGTTGACTTCTAACTCCCTTTGGTGCAGTAGAATAAGATAATAACATCAAACCTCAACTTTTTACTTTTACATAATAGTCATTTCTGTAACAACAAACCTATTTAATCAGTAAAACCCAAAATCAAAGTTGGGGATGTGCAATAAGTCACTTTTATCGGTGCTGTTGTAACTTCAGAAGGTCACTAAATGAATGGTTGTAAGTTGAGGACTACCTGCATGCCTTTGCTTTTGAATGTAAGGAAAGGTTGCAGTTCAGTGGCAGACTGCATAATTAATATACAGATGTTCCCAAGTTCCAGCTCAAACGTTTTCAAGTATCAAACATCTGTCTGAAAAACTGGAGAGCCGCTTGAGGTCACTATAGAAATAATGAGCTCAGATGGTCTGACTTGCTGTGAAGCTGCTCAGATTCCAGCTCAGATCTATCTGCTCAGGACCAAAACAATGAAATTCTAAAATAAACATGTTTATGATATACCTGACCAGGGCTTAGAAGCTAAGCAAAATTAGGCATGGTTTGAACTTGGATGGAGAAACACCAGATACCTAGAAAGCATCTGAAAAGAAGACAGTGGTAGTGAGTGTTCATATTGTTTCCTAGGAAATGACATGGATATCACTGTGTAGTCACCAGGAGAATGATATTTTTTACAGTATTATATGCATGCATACAGACACATACAGACATGATGGGGGACAGGAGTATGAGTATTTGCAAATTAAATGAATAAACATTTAAAACTCAACAGGGCTCACAATAGCTGTGAACTTTCCAAATTTACAGAATTTTGAGGCACTGAGATAAGAAAATCATTAATAGTTATAAAAGCATCTATGTTTTTCATATTGAATGCCAAAATGGTCTCTGCTGTTCTTTTTTTTTTTTTTCAATTTGCAGGGGACAGATGCAATTGAACAGTTATATTAAAAACCTAGAATATTTCCAGTCTGTTTTATATATAACTCTGGTTAACATTCTGCTGTTGAAAATAAGGTACTACAAGAACCAGACATTTGGCTATTTAATCTACAGTCTAGAGCAACTTAGAAATAAAACATCAAGGTACAGTTGAGGGAGGAAAAAAACTAAGAGAGGGCAGGACAGAAAATGGGGCTCTTCTGTTACAACATAACTCTCTTCTTTCTATAATCTTCTTTCTGTCTAATCATCAGAACAAATCACAATAGACATTACTGATCTTTTCCCCATAGTTCTCCGGATAGTATCTCCCACTTCTTGTATGCAGATGCACCAATGTTGTGTACAGAAAAGAAAGGAGGGAAGAGAAAAAGGGGGCAGGGAAAGAAGGTTCACTAAGGTTGCCTCCTCTTCCACACTGAATTTAAAGTTTTGTAATTGGAGAAAATAGTGGCAATTCTAGCTTTAGACAGCTGCCTATTCGTGCATTAGTTCTGAAATTCGCAGGCCTAGCATTATTTGTCATTTTTTTCTTTTTTGCTTTCTGTTTGTAGAGAGCAGAGGGAATGGCCTTGAAGGATGGGAAGTAAAACTGTTACCAAGGCAAAGGTCAGGTAAGAGAAGCTTAAGCCTGGGCCAAGGAAATAACTTGAGAAACCTTCTCAGGCAAGCTCTTTCTTAGTTCACACGAAGATAAACGAAGGAAGCGGGGGGGGGACACATTCAGATTTGCAAAATTCTGCTGCTATGGCTGATATAATAAAAGTAGTCTTCACCTATTTGACATTAATGTCTTAGTTTGGTTTACTTTGTAGGGCTGAAACTCTTTAAGGCAGTGATGGCGAACCTTTTAGGCACAGAGTGCCTAAACCAGAGGGTGTGTGCATGTGCATGCGCCAGAGCGCCGGAAACCTGACAACCAGCTGGCTGGTGCGCATGTGCGCCTCGGAAACCCAACGACCAGCTGGCTGGCATGCATGCACACGTCGGAAACCCGACGACCAGCTGGCTGAGCTGGGGCGATGGTGCGTGTGCCCACAGAGAGGGCTCTGCGTGCCACCTCTGACACATGTGCCATAGGTTCATCATCACGGCTTTAAGGTATAGTAGAGAAATAATAAATGAACCATTGAATATAACTTCAATGTTTGTGAAATGGGAATCTGAATATTACACAACCCCACAACAGTCAAACTGATATATTTTATATGTCTGTATGCTGATAAGAACATCTGCTGCTCATTTGAATATTTACTACTGAGATGCCTAGTTGGTCTGAAAACCTGAAGAATACATGACAAGTTAATTTTTACTTCTTTTTAATTGTCTGTATTTTATTAATTTATTAAATAACATGTGTCTACATAAAATTAAGGAAGATAGTGGCAATGATTTACTAGGAAGGGACATAGATAATATATTACTAATTAATAGAAAGCATTGTATTGCATTTTTAGTTCATGTGTTTCATTTTAAGTCTGCAAGCTAATGTTTAACTGGAAAAACAAATGTATACATCTACTTTAGGTTTTCATGGATACCGCTGCAAACTCTTCTTGTATATGTGGATAATAATTCTTATTGCTTTACTGGAAGAAAAGGCCACTGTCATTATGTTAAAAGGATTAAGAAACATTTATGGAACCACTGAATGTAATACAATCAAATTGAGAGACTTATAAATTAGTTCCATAGAAAGACTTCCATGGAAAGATATTACAAGTTATTACAAATTACGTTTTCAAGACATTAATTGTTTTCAGCCATTATAGGCATCTGCTAATCCCAATGTCCTGCATGTTCTTACATAGAAAAACAACCAATCTATCTATGTATAAAATTTCTGATTTAATGTAGTTAAGAAAGTATTTCATTCTTTCTGTAGCATTCTGTAGTTCTCATATTCCACACTAATGGTTTTTTTTCCCCAAATGATTTGAATCATAACCTATTTTTATTCTATTTACAAATAATATTTTCTTTTGGTAATTCATTTAGATGTTTAATTTCATGATATCTTAGCCAACCCATGTACATTCCACATAACCGGTTCCTTCAACAGTTCACTTGCATACTAATTGTTAGGTTTCAGAAAAATAAATATTAGCATTATTTTTCCATTGTTTTTCAAAATATATTCTGTTACATTAGAAGCAAACTGATTTTCAAATTGTAAGTTTCAGATAACACTGAGTTAAAAACGACTTAGAATGAAAAGGGGAAAAAAATACCTGTGATCATTGCCATTAAAAGACCCCAAGTCTGTATCCTAGCTCCAATCATTTTCCCCCAAAGTAGATGTGATTCCTCTATTAGCAATTTCCATGGGACATGCATTTATCCATTTCAAAACGAGGACTTGGAGGGTCTGTTAATATGCTTGTTTTGCCAGTGCAGATTGACAATGCAGCCAGATAAGTAAGCTTAACATAAATCTCATTATGGTGCTTACGCAATGGCTGTGTGTTATATGGTTGGGTGTGATTCCAAGCATACCTGGATGTTAATTTTGGACATAATTTAGCAGCTATGTACTTTTCCGGCAGGTGTGTCCATAGCTAAGACATATAATGTTTTTCCAATGCATTGTCAATGCATTCCATCACTAGTCAAATATAGTACTGCTACCTGCTGAAGCTACCTGAACATGCAAAGTGAAAGTGAAGGAACATATCTGAGGGCCACTGGCCTGGAAAAGACTGACTTGTTGTACAGGACAGCTACCACATAGAAGTTTGTTTAGAAGTTAATAAGAGAGATCTTTTCTGAGTAGTTTTTCAAGTTGAGTGACTGCAGTGGATCTCATGTCAAAGAAACTAAATTGCAAAACTATGATGTAACACAGTGGTTCTCAACCTATTCTTCATTACGGCCTCCCTTTAAATACCTATTGTGGTCATGGACCCCCAAGACTTAGCTGAAGATTTAAATCATAACATTTTTTCAAGCCTTCACGGACCCCCTGTGACAACACTGCGCCCCCCCCCCAGGAGTCCGCGGGCCTCAGGTTGAGAATCTCTGATGTAACGGATTCATTAGAGGAGGAGGATTATGCACAGAATTCTGTTGTATTGCAGAGTAAGATGATCACGGTAATATACGTCATTTCTGTAGTGATGCCATTTGTATTATTTTATATAATACGTGTGATGGCACTTTTCTGTAAACAATGCATCACCTGCATGATGCTATATTACAGAAATGATGCACACTGCTGTGGAAATGTAGCCCACTGCTTGTGGAGTCTGGTATAGTAAGGCAGGAGTTGGCAAACTACAGCCTGCGGGCCAGATAAGGTCTACCACCAATTTTATACAGCACACAAGTCAAGGCTGGGAGGGCAGGTAGCAGATAGGCAGCTGAGCTCTCAGGACAAGGGGTAGGGCAGACGGCCGGGAATATAGTGAACTGGTGGGATGGCCTATCAGCTGCATGCTGGTGGCCAGCACGATCCAACAGTTGCTATGTTCCTCAGCCAGCAGACCTGTATCCATTGCAAAAATTTTGCCAACCCCCTGAAAATCTGGAAACTCAAGATTTCACTGTATACTCTGTAATGGTTTTCTAGATTCTTTGGATCCTGAGTTTAGAGCAGTATTGCTCTTATAAATTTTGTCTTATTAAAAACATATCATGGCAATAGACATAGCTGCTATGAAGCATCTTTTGAAACTGGATCCAAAGATTCGCACTGCCTTATAAAATATATATTTAGACATTGCCAGTTCTTTTTTCTAGTGTGGCCTAGAGTAAAATGCAGTTGTATTTGCATGCTTCTAAATAAGTGGTACAGTTTTACGGAGGCTTATTGCTAAGAAAGTGAGCACAGGTTTTTAGTATTATAATCCAATTAGGATTATAGGGACATTATATGTCTTAGCTATGGACACACCTGCCGGAAAATTCATGCAAAGCTACTGCTTTATCAATAGCTAAGATCCTTTTATATTTTTTGCTGTTGTAGCTTCTAGAAACCCCTGAAAACAGATGTATATAAATAGTTTGTTTAAAAATTATAGTTTGGAGAGGAAAAAATAAGCAAAGGGGCACTCTGATAAATTAATCCCATGAAAGTAGATTCTGTTGAACTCAATAGGAATGACTTTAAAAGCACCCCTCTGCCTACCTACACACACAGAGAGTATTTCACTGTAATTTCCTACCCAATTTTAGCACCTTATACCTTATATGTTCCTTTTTGAAAATATAATGAATAAGCAGCAGCATACTTTAAGGCTCAGTATATTCAAAGGCTTGTTCATTCTGAAGTGCTACATCAAATTTTATTGAATAATCATGAAAATTCAGATGTTACCACATCTATGTCACTAATTGTCAAGTGATAATTGCTCTTTGCTGAAAAAAAGGAAATGAACTTTCATGGGGGCTGGAGAAAAGTCGAGTGAGCAAGGAAGTAAACCAGTCAGGCTAAAATAATGATAATTAACCCTTATATTTCAGGGCATAAGCATACAATTTTCTATAAGAATCAGCAATCATTTCCCAACCGTTCACCTCAACTGCTGGATGGAAGGAAAAGCATACACATAGTATATTCCTAAAAGCATACCCATTATGATGGTTAAATGGATTGCTTTATTAAAAAAAAAAGAACATATCTAATTTTGTTTTCATTGGAAACCGCTTCAGGATTTTGTGCTTCTGGTGGGGGGGTCCTACTTGGGAACCTCTTTTGAACTTTGTGTTACAGGTGGAAAGGGAAACCCCTTTGATTTTGCTGATTAGATAGGTTTGTTGTTATAGAAATGGCTAGTATATATTATTGTCTAAAAGTAAAAAGTGGAGGCTGTGATGTTATTAGCTTCTACTGTGCTAAAAAAAGTCAGAAGTCAATGCCTTTCCCCCCACCTTTGACCCCACACTTTCTCCTTTCCCCGTTTTCCTCCCCTAGTTTCTCATTATTTTCATTTTCTTTGCATTTTATATTCTGATAAACTGATAAAAATTTTAGAAGTAACAAAGCAGACCCGTTATGAAAAAGCGTGTGAGCATGTGTGCATTTGTGTATATATTTTGAGAGAGATTAGGAAATGTGCCTGTGGAAATTCACATGTACTTGTGAAAAAAGTACCTGTGGATTTCCACCAGAACATATTTTTTTTTAATGCATGGAGGAACTGTTGGAAATAGAGCTGGGAAAACAATAAAGTCAGGAGAAACATATACATATTTAATGTCAGGCCTAAACTTCAGAAACTATATATTTCTTTTATTATACTTTAGGCTAGATATCCCATTTTAATTGTCTTGTACTTGACCATAAGCAATCCAATTAGAATAGTATTGTTCATCACATTGTGCTTGTTGTTGTGCCTAGCATAATATAAGAGAGTATTTTTTTTCTGTGGAATGGGTTCTGGTTCTGTGGAATGCTGCTAAATTCATTGGGAATATACTTAGTCCAGTGATGACTAACCTTTTTGTCGTTGTGTGCCGAAAGTGCGCGTGTGCGACAGCGCACGTGTGTGCCGGCACCCATAATGCAATGCGCCCACCATGCGCATGCGTGCATGATCCCCTACCCTCCGTTTTGGGCCTAGTAGGCCTCCCTGCAGCCTCCTGGGACCAAAAATGGGCTGGGGGGGCGCTGCACCCCCCACACCCTGTTTTGGGCCTAGTAGGCCTCCCTGCAGCCTCCTGGGATGAAAAATGGGCCATGGGGGGGCGCCGCACCCCCACGCCCCGTTTTGGGCCTAGTAGACCTCCCTGCAGCCTTCTGGGACCAAAAATGGGCCGTGGGGGGATGCCACACCCCTCCCACACTCCCCACCCCCCCACACATGTGCATACGCATGCAACCCCCGTGCATGCGCGCGCGTCTCCTGCATGCGCCCTGCCCCCCCACGCATCCTGAAAATCAGCTGGCTGGCGGGAGGCATGCGCGTGCATGTGCGGTGGAGCTGAACTGGGCGACGGCTCGTGTGCCCGCAGAGAGGGCTCTGCGTGCCAGCTGTGGCACACATGCCATAGGTTCGCCATCATGGCCTTAGTCCATAGAATTGCTACTTTAGCCTGAAATGCCATAAGTTTTTTTTTACCTAGGCCTAAGCCCCATTAAATTTAGCGAGTTTTCATTCTGAGTGATGACTCAGATGCTTGAGATAATAGTCTCTTACTCGATGTATGTTTTTAGCCTTACAAGTTTAAATGCTAGGGACACATCAGGAATGAGGAGACTAAGCTTTGGATTTTCTCACAATAGTGGTATTGTGGGGAGAGAGCTGCCTTTTCATAGAATGGATGCCACAAGTTTGTGATCACATAAAATCCAGTTTGATCTAGTGGTTAAGGCACCAGGTTAGAAAGCAGGAGAATGTGAGTCCAAATTCTGCCTTTGCCATCAGAGCCAGCTGGGTGACTCTGTCTCAGCCCAACCCATCTCACAGGGTTGTTGTGGGGAAAATAGGAGGAGGAAGGTATATTGAATATGTTCATCGCCTTGAGTTATTTTTAAAAATAATAAAGGTGGGATATAAATAATTAAAAATAAGTAAAGTATGGTCTGTAATGAAAGACTTGTTGACCAGATGGCAAATTGGAGAGGTTGCTTTTTACCATCCTCTGCAGCTTTCCATGATCACCTCAGCTTACATTTTTGCATCAAGCTATATCTATTTGAGAATCAGTTCAGTGTTGTGGTCAAGACACCAGGTTAGAAATCAAGAGGTTATGAGTTCTAGTCCTGACTTAGGCACAGTGCCAGCTGGGTAACCTTGGGTCAGTAATTCTCTCTCAACCCCAAGAAACAAGCAATGGCAAACTATTTACAAAAATCTTGCCAGGCAAATTGCAGGAATTCATCCAGACAGTTGCCAGAATTAGACACAGACTTGCATGCCACCTTCCCATTTCTTTTCAAAATACACTAAATTGTACTTGATGGTCATCAACAGGCATCTTTAAATATATCTGGCATTGAAGGAGACCATATTGCCTGATGCAAGATATGTTTATGAGAAGATTCCTGATTACTATAAGCATTACATATCCAGAATTTGGGTTACGTCTTCCTCATGGAAGCCTCTTGTACTGTTAATCAGAACAGGAAGAACCAAAACTAAGTGAAAGCCAAGTCATCTGTGCCACCCGTAAAAATTCATGATATAACAGGAATTAAAGTGAAATGTACATTTTCAGGAACGGATACAACACAACACAACACAACACAACAGAAAAAGGGCAGAAGCATTAAGAAATTGTGGGGTGGAGCAATGTGTGAATTTGAAGTCAAGTCAGCTCAGAATCTAGGTCTTTATCTTGGAAAAAGTAGGACAAATGGGCTGCTTTAATTTTGTTTTCTTAGATGAGTGTACTTATTTATTTAATTTGTCTGTATTGCTTCTCATGTATCTCAGAAAAGTTTACAATTAATGACAATGCAAAATAAAAAAATATGTTATATGTTAATGTTATATGTTAATGTTAAAACAGTCACTACTGGCATTTCATCTATTTTGTTGACAGTCACGATAAACTTGACATTGTTTCACTCTGAGTTTTTTAATACATTTCTGACTGTGTGATGGCATGAAGTTATTTTGGAATTGAATTGCAGTCATGGCTACAACTAGAATAAATTTCTTACATGGTGGGATCCTCCCTTTTCCTCCTTCCTGTTGTCACTTCCTGCTGTTAGCCACATCTGTCCAAAGGACTCCCCAACATTTCAGAGTATATTAGGAGGATGGGTTGGGATGCAGAGAAGATGAAGCAATTTGAACTCCCCAAGATGTTTGTATAGAGGAATGTAAAGATAATGGTTGGTGAAAATATGCAGGAGCAGTTAAGAGAAAATAAAATATAAAATATAACTTAGTCCTGGGAAAGAGATTCACGACATGACAAAGAAATTCAAAATAACCCTGCTTTGTTTGATACAGTGCCTTTTGTTTGCTTTCGTGAGATGTGTAAGCTCAAAATTCATTGGAATGACGATCTTGTACCACGATTGGTAAGAAAATTCATTTTCACTCCTGAAAACACTTAAGGTTTTAAAGCATGCTCACTTGCATGCAATTGAATACAATTACACAGAGGGCTTGGGCAACATCCAATCTGCTGTGAAAAGGTCTGTGTATCTTGTCGCTTGTTGGCTGTTTCTTGTTCACTCTAATTGAGATAGGCATGTACATCCATTGTGCTGTCTAGTGTGAAACTGCTCCTACCTTTAAATCTTGCCCAGGGATACAGCAGCTGGAGAAAACAGTTCAGTGGTTTGTGAGAATTGTGTATTGCAGAAGTGCAATGTGTATATATAATATGTAAAACTGGCTAGGTTTACATAATCTCATTGTCAAATCATGTTATAATATAGTCTAAGAGCTAGCAAGGTAGAAAGTGATAGTTTTAATAGGGACGGGTTAGTTGAAAAAAGAGAACAGCATTTGGAGTAGCATTGAAGATGGTCTGAATGTCATTCATCTGGAATGAACCACTATCTTAGTTTGGATATGTGTATATAATATATTTTGGGATGAGGTAAGAAGGTCTGAAGGATATCTAAACAACTCCATGAAATATAAACCTTAATATATTAGAGATGCAATAGGTATGATTTAACTACATTATGTGAATTTAGTTCCTGCCTTAGACACTTCATCTGCAAAAATTTTGCAATCTAAATTTGCTGTATCAGGAAGTCTCAAATTTAGGTCAAATATTATTCACATAATAGTTGGTGATGTCAAAGCAACTGTAGCTTTTCTGAAAATATAGTCATTTTTAAACTAATATTTAATTATTCAGAAATCCTTAATTTGACTTCATTGTTGGGTTGGAACCAACTGCATCATTGGGTATTATGGAATTTTTTTCCTATTGAATGATATGGAATGAATCAATTATTGCAGTTATCCGATGATGAACCAGGTGGTATCTTTCCTTCAACAAACTCAAGAAAAAAGAATTAGGGTTTTTCCATACACTGTGGGAGCCCTTTGAATTAGTGTCTAATTGCTATAATTGAGCTTCATGAATAACCTCACAACAGCAATACAAGAGTCTTTTATAAGACATCCAGATTGAGGTGTGTTAACAGAAACTAGAGAATGTATATTTGAACTGGCAATGTCATCTCAATTATCTTTTTACCTAGGCGATCTCCTATGGCATGTCAGCTCCTAATTGTACAGTATTCACAGATAAATAAAAATGTGAATGGTAATGCATATTTATACTTCACTCATCAACTCTAACCCTGTTGCAAATATGCATCTGACTATATGATATTTTATCTACTTTTCATTTATAGATAACTTTCTAGTTGCTTTCAGGAACAGAAGAAGGGTAAATTCTGATTGTTATTAAATATGATTAATCTATATTAGGGCTTCTGCAAATTCTCCCCCATAGAAATGAGAAGCATTTCATATTTCATCTTAAACCTTCTTCGAGCTATTTCCTATTTTTCTTGATACCTGCTAAAATTTCCATTTCTGTCCCTATTAATAGTATTTCTTTTTTTTCATTTGGATATTCTCTCCAAAAAACATGCCCAGAAAAGTAGCTGAAATGGAAGGACAGATATTTCCAATGAGAACAATTCATACTATTAGCTGGTATTCATTAGTATTCAGTGATTCTTCTGCAGAGAATCATCTGGGTGAAAAGATAACATGGGTGACAAAATGCACATTTTTTCATATATCTTAACATACCTTAATCTTAGTGACATACTTGCATCAGGACAGGTTTATGTATTGCTAATTGAGAACCTGTGCATGAACAAAACTAGTCATAATGACCAGTTTCCTTGCTTTTCTTAACACCTCTCAGCTTCACTGTCATGCCCTCACCCCTTCTGAACTCAGTTATCATCCATTCTCTTGCCATATTCCTTAAACTAGCTACAATGAAGGAAAGGGCTGGAAGTGGTCCAGATAAAAGAGATTTTTAAAATTATTTTCAGTTTTATAAAATTGAAATCCAGGTAATTCCTCCCAAAATCTGAATACTGTGATCTGTATAAATGATACCAAAAGTAGGGGGGGGGGGACTATAATTTGCATGGTGCTGTCATAAAAAGTTCTTTTGAATTATTTATTTTATATTTCAGCTGCATGGAAATAGTCAAGAAGCTAAATATCGTGTTTCCCCGAAAATAAGATCTATCCTGAAAATAAGCCCCAGCTTGATTTTTACACATGTGCCCAATATAAGCCCTACCCCCAAAATAAGCCCTAGTTACGACCCTGCCCAATCCAGGGTGCACGGGGTGGGGCGAGGCACACGGGTAAAAATCAAGCTAGGGTGGGGATGGGGGGTGGAGCTGCCCTACTTACCTTCAGACAGTTGCAGTCAGGCCTTGCACACCCCGACACCTGCCTCACCTTGCCGGCCCACTTCTTCTGCGGCCGCTTGCCACCGCTCACGCGCGTCACCCCTAGCCTCCATTTTGCCATCAGAGGCCTTCGGGAAAGGCATCTGCAGCTGAGAAACGGGCTCCGGATTGATGCGTGTGGTGCCCCCCCCCCCGGCCTCGTTTTGCTGTCAGAGACCTTCAGATTGATGCGCGCAAAGGATCCTTTGTGCTTCCCAAAAGCACAAAGCTGGCTTTTCATAGACACTCTGCACTGTCAGTTGGTGAAGCTGCATCCATGATGCATAGCAGTGAGTTACTCCTCGTCCATTCACTATTTTGGCTATGATGGAAAGCAGGGCTTCTGAAAAGGAGCACAGGTGCATTTACGCCTTACTACAGGAGTTGTATTTTTCTTGCTAATATAATAAAAATAAGGATCTTTCCTCTTAGCAAAAGATATAGGAGGCAGCACCAAAGGAAAGAGAGCCTAGGATGCTATTATTGGAAAATCTCACCAGATAACTGGCATACCAAGAGGATAAGGAGGAGGGAGCAAGAAGCAGATCCAGAGGAAGGAAGGTATGAGCTGGAGAAATATACACATATATCACAGCTTGTACAGTAGCTTTATCCAAGGCAATTCAGCACAGCAACCAGTGGATTATAAAAGAAATGATATAATAGCAGAGATTCCAGTAGGACCTCTATATCTGGATGGAAAAACCTCAATGCTTTTAGACAACCAATTCCAGGTTTCAACAGGTAGGTGAATGAGTGGATAAATTATAAAAACATAAAGGCAGGTGAAGAATCTTCTAATACAATAAAACTTAGTTACTGTAAGCTTGGAATTCCGTGTGCTCATAGCTTACTAAAGGACCCTAGCTGCTTCTCTAATTGGCACCCATGAATTTTTAAAGAAAAATTAGGGAAAGACGTCCCACTGAGTCTTCTGCATGTGATTTTCCAAAATAAATCCTGTGAAAAATCTTTTGAGATACACTTGCTGGCTGTTGATCAAAGCAAGTGGGGAATTTGAATTCGTGGTCAAAGAGGAGACAGAAAAGAAAGGAGAAAAATGATAAACTAGTGGGACTTTTAAAACATAGGGCCAGTTATATTTAGAGAGAAAATTCTATAATGCTACTTTAAATGGTAGATGGAACAAGAAACCAGCATTCTATAATGAGACACTACTAGCAGTTTCTCCTGGGTAGATAGAAGTATTCTGCAGATAACTAGGTATGTAGGATTTTATAGGTTAATAACAGCAGTTTAAATTAGAGCCTAGTGGTATGGTAGGGTCTGGAAATGCCACTCAGAGGACAGGCCATGGCACTCTGTATTAGCTACAGCCTCCAAATTATCTTCAAAGGTAGCCTAATATAGAAGGCATTGTGGTAGTCTAATTAGGTAGTAATGAGAGCACCAGTCACTGTAGCAAATATTCTCACCCAGATAGGGTCGCTACTGGTGCCTCAGCCAAAGCTGGGAAACAACTCCCAGTCCATTGCCTACACCTTCTGCTGTAGCAGGAGGTGAGAGTCCAAGTTATGGATTTGCTCCTTCAGGAGTAGTCGAGAGATACCACCAGCCAGACAGAAAATCCTGTTGGATAAAGAATAACTCCATATTTCTAGGATTTAGATTAAATGTGTTCTCTCCCTTCCATATACTCATACCTCCCAAGCATTGAGGCAGGATTTTAATGGCACCACCATTTGGCCTGGGGCAGCAATGTATCCTAAGCATATTGATGATACTGAACCTCAAATCTGGAGCCTTCATATCAATATTAAATAGGAAAGAGTAGATACCAGGCTGATCTTTCATTCCTCTATCACCCACTGGAGCTACCTACTGAAGGATTGAAACGAAACATAGTGGTTCCAATTCTTAACCCCTGCAGGCAATTCAACTCAATTGTACCAAAAGGTGCTGAGGTCTAAAAGAATCAGGATGGGTAGGCACTTCCCCCATCCAGATCGTGACAGAAATAAGTTATTAGTGCAATCAGTACCATCTTCATTTCATGTCTGGACTTGAAGAGTGTTCAGATATTCCATTTTTTGTGCCCCTAGAATATTTCTTATGAGGATGGAAAGTTTTTAACTATCTGATGTTCAGTTGAAGAATTGGGCTTTTACTGTAGCATCTTTCAGAGGGATGGGGACTGACACTTATTATTACTTTTCTCTTTGGGCCCAGGTGAAGAGTTTTAAGTTCTGAAGTTTTAATCTAGATATACTAAACCTGCTTTGAAAGCTAATAGGTATATTTGGTAATAAATGATTATATGTTGAACCCAAATCACACAAGAAGCTGACAAATATAATCCAGATTTGAAAATAGGGAGGAAGATGTTCTGTTGGAATGCTTTGGCTAAACAAAGAATTAATACTGTACTTGAAGTCAATTGATTTAATGGCTCTTTAAAGACTTTGAGTGTTTGCAGTTTATCCCAAATATATGCTTGGCAATTTAATACAACCACAATATGTATCAACAGTATGACTGATGGTTCAGCAATTTCTGAGGTACCTACAATTCTGGCTTCTTTAAGAAATGCTGTGCTTGAATAGTAACAAACAACCCACTTTTATAAGATATTAAAAGGTGAAATGCAAACATCAGTTTTATATTTGACCAGTGGAAGGAAGAATTGGAGTACCCTCCAATTACAGAATTTTTTTTTAAAATTAAAGATTTTTTTTAAAAAAACATGAAATATACTTCCAAAAATGAAAAATGAAATCCATTCATCAGAAAATGTTATTTCAGATATACTGGGTCCCTCAAAGAATACTTAAAAAGGAGGGTCATTCATTTTTTTTTTAATGGTGGCAATGTAAGAAATTTGAAGATTTTTTTTAAAAAAAACTCATAACATAGACTTGCCCTATTGTACTGTAATATTACTTTTGTTTTCAGATATATATGTTAATATAATTTTAGGGAGAAATATTAAATTTAATGAGCTCAGTGTGAAACAGAGTTCTATTTTTAAAACATGGAATTTGTTATCATAGCTTAGGCTTGAGGTACAGTAGAAAGGATAGTTTTACACTTTCCTGGTTTTAAGGAATAGATCCAGGTTTGTTGTCTGTTTTTGAAAAAGTATTTGTGCTGTAAAAGTGAGAAGATAGTACATATGGTCTAGATTTACTGATAAGCTTAAATGGATTCCGTATATGTATTTATACCTATTATATATGGATCTTTCTGTTAATTAGGCTTTCACATTTCTCTGACATATGCATCTCCAATATATTGTAATTAAATGATTTGCCAGATCTGTTCTCTTCACATTACTGCAGCATGATGAAATTGAACACTTTGCAGATTATAAACTTAACTCTTTTTTTTTTATAAACTTAACTCTTTATCAACTCAGTATAAATGCCTCAAAGCCATGTAACATCTGCAAATGATTTTTAAAAGAGCAAATAAGCTAACTGCCCCTAATTTTAGGGGGACTCTCTAGGCAATTTACTTCTGTCTCTTCAATCTCATTCCAGATAAGGTAGGTCTGATGGTTTAAATCAGTGTTTTTTAACTTCAGCAACTTGAAGACATGTGGACTTCAATTCCCAGAATTCCTCTGCCAACATGAATGAGTTTAAATGAATTCTGTTAATCAGCTGTTTGCACAGGAAGATGTGTCAGACTTAAGTTTGGGGTGTTCAGTTCCTTCTAACCACTAGATAGCACTGTATAATTTGCTTTTGTTTATGGAAATAGTGTGATATTTCTGTATTGATCTTTGCCTAGTCAAGGCACTTGGTAGGTGATGGTGAAGACTCCTAATCTTTTGAATTTCTGGGTCAAAGGAACCACTATTCTCTTTGTTCCATAACAGAGACTGTAATGTAATGTTCACATTTGGGGACAGACATGAATGCCAAACTTCACAATTTTCAATAACTAGCTTAAGTTTTAGAATTTCTCCTGTTTCATTTCCTTTTTGTTATTGTTTTCTATGACACTGTGTCTGAAGAAAAATTCATGCAAACCTGAACACTTGCACACCTGTTTGTCAGGGGTGGGTTCCTCCCAGTTTGGACTGGATCGCCCGAACTGTTAGCGACCCGCTGGTGACATCACAGTTTGGTCGGTGCTGGTCCGTGGGCGCCGCCATCTTTTTTTGGGAATTTTTTTGTGAATTTTTTTACTGTTTGGAAGGTTTGTCCTATTCTGCTGCTTGAAAGAGGGCCCTCCCGCCCACCCCTGGGTTTATACTGACCTTTATTCCTTCGCCCAAAGCACAGCTGATCAGCTCCTCAGCTGTGTTTCAGGCTGATTGCAGCTACTGAGCATGTGTGGAAGCAAAATTGCGTGAGGGAACGCGTGCGCGAGCACGAGCGGAGTGAGCAAAACGTCGCGGTGCTAACTGGTGGGGAAGGTAAGTGGAACCCACCCCTGCTGTTTGTGTTAATTTGGTTGACTGTAATATATAAATCTCCTTTTTCTGACTGCATAGAAATGTAGTAATAAATAAGTAATGAAGGTATTATATGGTGTATATCTTGGAGAGAGTAATGCAGTCATGGGCAACAATCTATGGTGTGTTGGGCCCCAAGAATTTAGGCTTAAAATACTTGGGCTAAATGATCACTAGATGGCAACTAAGAGGTGCAGAAAACTAATTTTTGGCTGTTATCTTATGATCAACATGAGTAGGTGGTTCATTTTATCCAACCTCAGAAGCAAGGTCAGGCCTGGTTAGTCAAGCTCAACATTATGCAGTCTTGTACTACTGGTTGTCTGGCCAAAATATGCAACTGTGTGGGAACATCTAATCCAGGCCTTAGGAATGAAGAAGAAAAGAGTAAATTGTTAAGGCGGGGGGGGGGGGTCCAGAAAAATATTTCTTGGTCCTGAGGATGAGGAATTTGTGGGAAATAAACTCTAAGTCAGTGGTTCTCAACCTTCCTAATGCCATGACCCTGGCCCCGCCGCCATGACCCCCGCCCTGCCCCCTCCCCATGCGCGCTGAGGTGACAAAGGGGGCATGGCACCAAGATGGCGGGCTAGCGCGTGCTTAGGCAACCCCTGTGAAAGGGTCATTCGACCCCCAAAGGGGTCGCGACCCACAGATTGAGAACCGCTGCTCTAAGTAACACTGCCGAGATTTTGTTTGTTATAAGATGGCCATAAAGAATCTCTGACAGGCTTTCAAAGTTCTTTTATTCTCACCTCAATCGCACAACTGTTCAAACATCCGCTATTTCCACACACACATATGCACACAAAATTATTCTTTGATTTTTGCTTTCATTGTAAACTTTAGTGACTACCAACCTGTGTCTCCTTGTTCATGTTCATTGGGAAGCAATTGGGCTCGAACAAATTTTATCATATAATGTCTATGTGTATTTATCCCTATAAGATTGCTGTGGTATTATTTGTCCTTATTATTTTCTTTACTCCTTGCTTTTATTGCTATTATTGTTATGATTATTATTCTGTTGCATGTACACTGAGAATTTTTGTACCAGAGACAAATTCCTTGTGTGTCCAATCACACTTGGCCAAATAAAGTATTCAATTCAATCCAATTGAATCCAATCACATTTATGTAGTGATTAATATATAAATGCTGCCATCTCTGTCCCTTCTCCCTTTCTTTCTTATATAAAGGGTTTCATTTGTAGACTCTATTTTAGCAATGAGAATGGCCAAAGGGTTCTGCAGCTTCAGCCCACCCTTAGAAATTGCACTCAACAATGGGAACATAGATTTTAGCAGGCATAAATCACATTTTGAAACTTCTTTAGATCCATAACTACTAGAAACATATTCTTTAAAAAAGGAACAAAGCACTTCAAATTTTCAGAAATGTGTGCCCTAAAGTTAGAAAAAGATTACTTTTGTGTTTTTATGGAATTATATAAATGTATAATACTGTCTATCTCCTAGTACACAAGAGCTAAGGAATGAAAACTAGGATTTAGCAAAATGAATTATTGGTATAGATGCATGCAAGTTACTCAATAATTCCCATTTTTTGAATGAGGTTTAAGTGATTCAAAGAACACACTTAGTCAGAATTTACTCAAAGTCAAAACAGATCCCATGAAAATCAACAGCAAAAAAAAAAAAGACTAAAAAATAGTCAGGCTCTTGTATATGCAGTTTAAGTCAAAGTTAACAGTTTTTCATAATAAGGATGTGATGGATTAAACAAAGGCTTTAACACGATGGCAGAAAGACAAATCTTAAGATCTATTTTGAACTTCTCCAAATGCTCTTTCAAGATCAAAGAGTTTTGGAAAGAGGGAAAAGTGCTTTAAAATGCTAATTGTTTCTTTCTTTCTTTCATTTTTAAAAAAATACTTGGGAAGTGCCAAGAATTTCCATGATGTTCTTTAGATGCTAACATATTATAATGCAATCAAAAGTAAGACTCACTTAGTTCAATTAATGTTGTTGATAGGTAAGTATATACTGTATAGTGGTGCAGTCTTAATCCTATAATTCTGATCACTGTGCCAATAATATGGGCTTATATACAGTCTAGAGAACAATTTCTTCCAAATAAAATATATATATATTGATCTTTCCGTTTAAGCAATAAAGATCTGTAGTTTCAGCTATGTGTGAAATAAGATCTGCTAAAGCATGGAACAGTGCCTTTTCATTTTATGGAATAATCTGCTGGGTTTTTCTCAGAGAAGCCTATCAGGAACATGCCTGCCATTCATTTATCTACCATTTACTTAATGAAAAATAATGAAGCTTTTTAACTAATTGGCCACTGCCTTTCAAGTAGTAGCTCAAATCATTAAGGATTCATTAATCTTTTGGAACTCTGGGATAGAGGTGGGTAAGCATAAAGGAAATCTCGCTTGTTAGAAGCTTGGGAATTCTTGAACTAGGTAGATCATCAATTCTATATGAAGCTCTCAGAAGCCTGTTCTGCATAAAACGTAACCTGCAGTAAAACTGGACAATATGCACCTTTTCATCTGGCAAGGATTGTGTTCTGAGCTGTGCACATGACTTAGTTTGTGCCTTTTTTTAAAAAAAAAATTAAATATAATTCCTTCCACCTGTTAACATAGCTGTTCTCACTTTGATGTTATATTCATTTATCCCACCCTGCTTCCTGTAATTCATAGCACATTTTACAGATTATTTAATTTTACAGATTACTTTACAGATTACCTTATTTCTTCCCACAATAAATCTTTGAGGTTAAACCATGGTTTGCCCAAAGTTCATCCAGTGAATTCTATCAATCTGCACCAAACCCCCAGTTTTCAATCAGACATCAAGATCAATGGATGGGTTTTGTTATATCTCATTCTAATCTACCTCTCAGAATTGTTGAACAAAAACAAATAATTGTAGAAGTTCCAGCTAGTGGAAAACCCAATAGACCAATACTGGTGCAATATTTGTGACTGGAAATGAATGGTAGTTCCTATAGTAGAATGTTCATAGATACTATTGCCATCAGTTCCATGTCAATGACCTGAATTAATACTTTGTGAGGAGGGGAAGATCAAAGAAAATAGCCAGAGCTGTAAGTCATCTAAGGACAATAAATTCAAAGAAAAATACAAAGAAGCTTTAAGAGTTTGCTTCCTTTTATTTTGCAAAATCTGGTAATGAATACTCATCAGTGTGCCTTGACTCTATTAAAGTCTAATAATGAAATCATAGCTAAAATGGAATCAACTGTCTTATTTCTCTTTTAAGGAAGATTTGCTGTTATATATTCAGTCAAGGCAATTAACAATGAATTCTCCTCCCAAACCACTCCCTTGGAACAAAAATATGGTTAAATAGGTTGGAAAGAGAAGTGACTGGCCCAAAGCCACCCAGTGAGTTTCTTTGTCCGAGGGTAAACTTGAACTTAGATCTTCTCATCTTAGTCCAACGTACTCACATACTCACAATTTATTTGCTAGTCAGAAAAAGTCAAGAAGAAATAATTGTCCACCCAACAGTTGTCTATATAAAGACATAGCTGGCAGGCTTTCCTTTGGTTTAGCTATTTTACTACTTCTGTGCATAAATGGTGAATGAATGCTAATGCAAGCTGAATAGATGTGGTTAGCGCTTGATCAGTGCATCATGCATACATACAATCGTTCTACTGAATACAGGCAGTAATATTGACAACACGGGGCAAACTGAAGTTACAGCACCAGGGAGAGCTCTGTGTAATCTGAGAGCTTTTAGTCCCTTCTCTAGTCAACCTTTTCTTTCAGAAATATAAACCTTAATACATTTCCAGAATTAAAGTAAAAATTTTTCTATCTGTGATTTTTCTCGATACATGCTTCTTATGTATGCTGAAGCAAGAGCAGATTTGTCTTAGATGAAAAAAATATGTGAGGATCCTGACCATTAGCCTTGGGCTCATGATAAAGAATACAGTCCAATTCTTCAGCTAGTATTATAATAGTCCCAGGTCTGGCCAGCTCCTTCTCCACTGAGCTAGACAAGAATGACAACATGGAGCCTTCATGGTATTTCACCTTGCAGGAATATTTGATTAGACAAAGATCTGAATGTTAAATCTGTTCTGCTAGAAGGAGGCTGCTTATAGTACTCCCCAGATGTGCTGAGATTACAAGTCACAAAACTCCCAGAGTCTGGATATCAATCCCAACACAACTGCAAGTGAAGAAGGCTGGGTAAGAAATTCTTATCAGGGTTTTGATGGCAATAGTAATTTTGTATCTTCTCTCCTTGAAGCTTGTCTGCTGGTGAGTTTGTTACCTCTAGGAAATATCACTACATTCTCTAGCCAAGAAATTATTACACATATGGTTCAAGTGCCATTACATTACATTTGTTCATGTTGGTTCCACATGGTTGGAAAGGACAAAAGACTCTGAGGATCCCCTCTGGGGACTGAAGATGCCAAGACCAATAAAGGTGGGGGGAAGACACAGTGCAGGCAGAGCCTTCCTTATGGAAGATACACCTCGAGTGCTATTTTGGATTGGGAATAATATACAAATTCTGAAACATCTATTTATTATAGTTAGGATATTTTTTTCCTTAAATGTAGCCATAATAGCATTTTTCTGTGAGAAGTCTCTGTCAAAAGCCTTTGTCTTACATCATATTTTGAGGCTGAATTACAAAATAATGTAGCAACAATTGATGATATTCTTGTAGCTAACACTCACAAAATGGCATAATATTACTAATTTTGATATGTGCATAGAACCTGCTACAAAATCAGTTTATGAACTGATTCAGCACATTTGAACTATAAATTATGGTAAAATTGTGATTAAGTTGCAATTGAAAAAGCTCCCAATTCAAATGTCATGAACTTATTTTAGACCCTTCATATGTGATGTCTTCCTAGGCATTAGAAGGTAACAAAGGTTGAAACAAATCATCATACATCAAAATCGAAGAGTTCCATAATAGACAATAGTGTAAAATATGCTATCAGTTATCCAAATTGCACATTGAAGAAAAATCTGCAACTAAAGTATGAGAAATCTGGGAAAATCAAAGTTTAAGCCTGATGTTTTGAGTCAGGTAACAACTCAATGACAACTTCTTGACCATTAGACTTGTGCAAATTCAACATAAATTGGAAATCTGAGACTAAGAGAGGTAATGATTCAATGCACGGCTGCAATCTGAGATTCAAGGGGAATCTGATTTGATGATATTGTTATTGTTGGTTGCACAGTCACCCAGATGTTCAGACTGGATTTGGCATTTTTATCCATCCATCTGAGCCCTTCCCGAGGACTTTGGATATTCTTGTTTGACACTGTTAAAGGTACAGTCGCAGGATGTAAGCTGTTCCAAGTAAAGCTGCTTTTTGCAATTGACTAATGGTGATTTTGTCAATGCAATTGACTAATGGTGGTTTTGTTCAAGTAGTGCTTCAGATGTTTTGGGATTGCACCCAAGGTACCTATTACTAGTGGTATTATTTTTGCTTTCTTTTGCCACAGCAATTCTACTTCTATTTGCAGTAGAATAAAAATATCTTTCTATTTTGTGAATTTCTTCAGTTATTTCTTCTCTATTGTGCTCTCTCCAGGTACTGCCACCTCCACTGTGCAGACTTTTCTGTCTTTCTTATCAATTGTTAAATCTGGGATGTTTTGCGGCAGGTACTTGTTTGTTTGAATTCTAATTTATTCAATTTCTGTTGCCGCCCATCTCAAGCAAGTGATTTTATATGCCACTTGATTTCCAGTGACTCTAATAGGCTTAGAGATCTGAGACTGAAAGATGCCTTTAATTGCTTTATATTTTTTGACAAAATTGGATGAAAATACTGTACTCTTTAAAGAAATTAGGCCTGCCATGTTTCAGATAGATACATCCAAAGGCTTATTGGAATAAATTTTGAAATAATATTCTAGACCAATTTTAGAGTGGTAGGAATGTGTTCTACTCTACAACACATCAGTCAGATTCTCCAGCAAAATTCCTAGGAAGGATATTTTCCTGAATATGTTGTCGGAATTCATTAAAAAAAAACACCCTTTCCATTTGCTTTTCTGGATGCCAGGCTAAGCATGTCCCTAAAGAATGACCACCAACTTCTTCTGTAATTTATTGTTCCATGTCACTTATCTTTTCTGGGAGGCTAATAAAGTTTATCATAGTCAGTTGTCAAATATGTCCCATTATGATATTCATTGGCTTCAAACAATGGTGCAGGGCAAATTGGCAAAAGTAGATGGTTTCAGGGCAGGCCTTTGAAAAATGACAAATGACTTGCCTTTATGAGAGGTACAACTTTGTAGTTTCTGTTTGTTTGGATTTGTAGGATGCCCGAAGAGCTGGCATAGCTGGTTGACAAGTTAGAGTCTCTTAGAAAGAGGCAAGACTTGGTAGTGTCAGAGTTGTGGATTGGTGGCAATATTCTAGGTTAATTAGCTAGCAAAGACACCGAACGTAGTTGGCACAGTGAAATACAATGCCACAGAAACTGACAAGAATCAGTACAAAGAAAGTACCAGCACTGAGAAAATTTATTTTTAAACTTAATACCCCATCCCTATATTTAGAACAAGGAAGGTTCAGGCACTGCTTGTAAGTATTAACCTGGTACCAATTCATTCACTGTCAAGAGTCTTAAACCTGTCCAGACATGTAGAAAATTGCAAAGTAACAGCAACTATGCTTAAAATGCTGAGAGCTGAATTGTGGTTTTAGTTTTCGTGGTGGGGTATTTTACAGTGGAACATTCCATTAACACAAGTAAAGAGTTAAAGCTTGTAGCTGGCCACAAGCAGTAGAAAAGCCACTAAATCTGCAAAGCTCTTTGAAAAGCTACAAAGCATTTCAAAAGCGCCTGATTCAATTCACTGCTTCAAAGCAAATCATTGCTTTGATCTGTGAATCTGCTTCAGTTGGGTGATTTGACTGAAGCTTTATCAAACTGAAGCACTTTTGAACCTTTGCATAAGCTCACTGGTCATAACTATTGGTACATTCATTCTAAATAAATCCTAAAATTCATCTGTCAAAGAAGCCAACTGATTTCAAAATTATCACGCAGATTGACCAATCTGTTGAAAGATGATCAAAATAACAAAAACAACAACAACAATAATGAGTGTACGCATCACTGATCCTGCAAGAATTGTTAGGAAAAAAAGCTTATTAATGTGTGGTCATTGCCAGAAGAAAAAAGCTGGTTATTGATAGATGCATTCACTTAGTCTTCAGATCATTCTGGTCTGATACTGAAGGCAGCCTATATGCCTCTCTGTGAAATAGAAAGAATTACTACTACCACCACTATAGTGTTTGGTTTGTCCATCACTAGTGTCCCTCAGAAGTTCTCAGGCAGTAGCTTTCAAACTCTGTTCTGGCAATAGGTCTGATGTTAGTATCAACATCTTCAGCCAATTATCATAGCCTATTTGTCTACAGATCCCTGGTGTTGACATCTGTCTCTTCGCCTCTAGACTGAGAGGTTTGAGGGGGCTATTAGCTTACTTTTGTGCAATGTATTGGAGACTCCATTTTGGGTAGATTAAAAAAAAAAACTTTAAAATATAGCATGGCTGAAGATCCACTGATATCAGAAAAAACATTGCCAAGAGACCTCTCGAGTCTGCTTGCCAAGAGAGAAAACAAGTCTTCTTGCAAGAGAGAACATTGCCAAGGGATTCCTCAAGATCCAATCCTCCCTGGGAAGATAGAATGCCTGAAAATGTCTCAGGAGCTTCTCATTCAAAAGACTGGCAAAAGCAGATAAGCTGAAAGACATTTGTCCACTAGTATTAATATATTTCAGAAGTATTAATTCAAAGTAGTGCCTAGGCTGCTTCACAGAATGCTTTGGTTCGGCATATTCCTGAAGATTCTTGTCTTAAAAATTTAAAAATATTATGATAAAAGTGACTTTCAACGGAAATATTTGTGGGCCTACAAATTGAATTAATTAACTGATCCAAAACTAGCAATGGTTGTCACCCAACAAAGTCCTCTGTTGCCCCATTTAACAGCCCTTTCCTTTGTTGGTCTTTGGTGAAAGATTGAATTATTCTCTAAGATGAAATTTTGAGTATATTTCAGTGTGATATTTAAGCTATACCTCGATATTTTTCCTAATTGCATTTTCATTTTAATTCGAAAACACTTTTTGTAGAAAGAACTCCTGAGTTATTTATGTGGCATACAGACTTATTCAGTTTACATCCTTTTAAAAACCTTCAGTTTGAAGTTTTGAGTGCATAGAAACCTATCAGTTAATTAATTCAATTTCCAATACTAAGCAAATGAACCACGTCAAATAAATATATTTGACGTATTAAACATATTAAATTACATCTTGATTTAAGACAGCAGAAAATGTTTGGGGGATTTTTTCTATTTCCAAGTGTTTGGAAAATATTCCACTGTAGGAAGTAGCTAATATGCCATTGCTATATACAATAGATACCCTTTACCAATATCGTACTCACAGAGAATTGAGTATACATCACTATGTGTGATAGCCACTCATAAGGGAAATTTTCTTATCAATCGTATGCATAGACATATTTAGAAATATTTGTTTCTTGCACATCACTTTGTATTATAGTCTCCTCTATGGAAGTATCATTTGAAGTAATGAAACAACTCTCAGTCATTATAGTAGTTGTCCACCAGGGGGAACCTTTTGATTATAACACAAGTGTAGTGCACCTAATTGACAGAGCTGGATTCTCACCTGTGAATCCAGAAGGACTGTTGCACACATAA
Organism: Thermophis baileyi; assembly: GCA_003457575.1. Lineage (NCBI taxonomy): Eukaryota > Metazoa > Chordata > Lepidosauria > Squamata > Dipsadidae > Thermophis > Thermophis baileyi. Next base: position 206,853 of record QLTV01000984.1, read on the forward strand.
TCTGATGCTTTATAGTAGCTGAACACTGAGGATAGTTCTGGAATTTTTCCATACCAATTTGACCATGACAGTTCCACGCACTCACTCCCGCAGAGACATGTGACAACCTATATACCCTGTGGCATTGAAAACAACAGAAAGAATTGTAAATTATTGCCCTTATTTCTGATTGGGGGTTCTAGTGGTAACTTTAGAAGCAACAATGTGAAAGTATTAGAGCATATGTGAAGGGCTTTAAAGGAGGGTCAAGGAAGAGTTAAGAAAAAAAGAAAAGAAATTAGTTGTATATGCATTTGTTTGTGATACAATGTGAGTATGCCATAATTGGATGGAAATATGTCACATACAAAGGACACTTCCTTATGGCACCAGAACTTTGAATTGCACCCAAAAACCTACTAGCATACAATGCAGTACTAACAACAAAGATACAATATAATATCTTTACAGCACCCAGTACTAGCTAATAGGCAGGTTGCTGAATTTTGTACCTACAGTATAATCTCCAAGTGGTTCTCAAAGATAGTCCCATGTGGAGAGTGTTGCAGTAGCCCAAATGAGTAGTCATGAGGGCATAATAACAACTGCATGCAAGATCCACCAACCCAACTCCAGGCAAGGCTGCAACTGGCATACCAGTTGAGTTTCCCCTGCCCATTCAGCAGGAGTCCAGAAAGAGCACCCACACACCCCGGTCATGCAATTGCTCCTCAAGGATACTTCTCCTCTAGGAAGTAGTACAGCTATTCTATCTTGCGTAGGTTCCACGATTTCAGTAACATCACCTACTCAGCCTGGGTTGGCAATGTACAGTATAATATGATGTCCTCTATTGACAATATTGCTTCCCAACTAATGGATGACCACTCCTAGTAGCTCCATGAAGATGCTATTGAAGCGGTGTTCTAATATCTAAGGGGCTGCCACAAGGAAGAAAGTTCAATCTATTCTCCAAGGCACCTGAAGGCAGAACAAGAAGCAATGGATGGAAACTAATCAAGGAGAGAGCCAACCTATTTATTGTTCCTTGGTCACACAGCAGATGGTTTGCTTCTTTTTTATAGTGTTTACTAAGGAGGGGGGCAGGGCTGTCTAAAGTCGAACCAGGTGCATGGTCCTTTATCACAGCACATTGGTGGAAGTTACTGTTATTTTCTCAAGTTTGGATTCTTTCCTTATTGAGAACAAGCATCCCTACAGAGCCAGAAAAATACTGATTCAGCAATTGAAACAAGCCAATATCATGGGGATATGTCTGGAGCCAAAATTGAAACAGGAGTGTACTTGGAGGGCCCCTAAGCTAAACACCATGTTTTACAAATCACAATTTGCAGTGTTATTGTATTAACCCAACACTACAAGACAAAATCTCAAGCATATTACAGGTTAGAGTGATATTGTTATGCCCCCGTCGGAGTCTAAATCCGAGGGGGAAGACGAACAGCTGACAGAGAGCGACAGAGTGGCTCTGTTGGCTGTGGAGGAAACTGGGGAAGGGCAAAGTCAGGCTGGGCAGAGCAGGGGAGAGGTAGAACAAGGGAGAAGGGGTTCAGATGAAGACCAAGGCCCACCACCTCCTCATCCTAGGGCACGCAGGGAAGAACAGAGAAGAGAGCAACGTGGGTTGCGTGGCTTACGAGGGAGGAAAGGGCCCTGATTCTTTTCACAAGGCACACCTGGGGATGGAGTTTAAAGGAGAGACAAATGGGAGGGGTGGTTGTCAGGAACAAACGCTGAGTTCATCTCGTGTTAACTGCTTTATCTGAGTTTCTGGCATCCTCCCAACTGGTTTGATTTACTGCTGTGCTACTTCACTTCTGGAACTCCTTATCTTGCTTGCCCTGCTGGATTAATTACCTTATCTTGCCTTGTTGGATTTATAGTTGGAAGTTTTCTGCTTATAACAATTGGACTGGAGTATTTTCAGCCAAAGGCTGTTACAGGTTTGTGGGAGAGTTTTTCTCTAGACCGGAGAGTAAAAGGGACGTTGGGGGCAAAGTTGGAGCTAATAAAGGGACTCATACTTATTCTCTGGCTGTGTTGCCTTTGTGCCATGCCCCGGGTCATCACAGATATCTGTAGAAGAAGCAATAGGAGAACCTAAGGGTGGAGTTAAAAGAGGAATCAGCCTAGAATCCCTATGCAGCCGCAACAAACTAACCAGGTGCTGACGGTTAGTTGAGAAGATTCCTGAGCATAAGCTTTCAGCAAGAAATCTATTTAATTGAAGATTTACATGCGGACTTGGTCTTTTGTGCCTGACAATATCTGAATGTGGCCTGAATACAGTCAGAACAGTCTGATTACAGAATATTCAAACCTACTAGTATTCCATACACATATTTCTGTTCCCTTTTCCTTAATGTGCACTATTCCTGATTACAGGAAGGGAAGGCAGAAATGCAGTGCAGTTAGGACCCAATCCTAAAGCTAATCTTAAGACCTCAAATAGCAGCCTCACTTGTTTGTTTTACAACTTCCCCAAGTGACTTCCAAAGGAATGGTATGCTAAGATCCAGTGGGACTGATGCTACTTATTGCGGCAACCTTTTCTTCTTACTACATTTATAATCATTTTACAATTTCTAGATGCTCCTTTATATGCAGTTAAGAAATACATTGTTCTTTTTAATCCAATAGGGTGTCCTTTTTCAATTAATCCAAGTAATTAATACATCCACAAAGAGCTTACCGGAAAGACAATTGAGGCCACAGTTCTAAAATTAGTGAGGAATTTCACAGGAATTCTATGAAGGTGCCAGAAAGAAGGAAGGGGAGGAGGTGTTTAAAATCAAGTTTTTATTTTTTGGTGTTTTAATTTTTAAAGGCAACCTTATCACCCTTAATAGTAAAGGGCTAAGATTTATTTATTTATTTTATCTTATTTATTATAATTTGTCAAACAGAAATAAAAACAGGAATAATATAAAAATACAATGACAGGGACAATAGGCATGTTAGTGCCCTTATGCACGCCCCCTCTACGGACCTCTTAAGTATGAAGTGAGGTCCACGGAAGTCAATTTGTGACTAAAATTGAAAATTTGTAGCTGAGACAACTGAATCAGGTAGAGCATTCCAGACTTTGACAACTCTATTACAAAAAATGTATTTTTACAGTCAAATTTAGAATGATTTACATTGAGTTTAAAGTGGTTGTTCGCGCATGTATTATTGCGATTAAAACAGAAAAAATCATTTACAGGTAAAACATTACTACGTACAATTCTGTATGCAATACCTAAGTCTGACCGCAAGCGGCACAGTTCCAAGTTATCCAAACCAAGAATTTCGAGCCTAGTAGCATAGGGAATTCTATTATATACAGAAGAGTGCAAAACTTTTCTCATAAAATACTTCTGAACCCGCTCGATTGTGCTAATATCAGATATATGGTAGGGATTCCAAACAGTTGAACAGTACTCTAAGATTGGTCTAGCGTAAGTTTTATAAGCTCTAGTTAGCAATACAATGTTTCCAGAAAAGAAGCTTTGTAGAATTAAGTTTACAACTCTTAGTGTTTTTTTAGCAATGCTGTTACAGTGAACTTTGGAGCATAGATCGTCAGAGATAAGTACAGCTAGGTCCTTAACAAAGTGAGGGCCATCTGCTAGATCAATACCACCTAGCTTATACTTGACATTCTGATTACGTTTACCAATATGTAAGACAGAGCATTTATTAATCGAAATTTGAAGTTGCCAAATGGATGACCATTCAGACACCTAGTCAAGATCACTTTGCAAAACAACAGAATTATCTGTAGTATTAAATAATTTTACGTCATCAGCAAAAAGGACGCAGTTGCTTTTAAGTTGATCACAGGAAAAAAATAAGACAAAACTATAAAAATAATAAAAGCAAGAAAAAGAGAAGAATTCCCCCCCTTGTGTATATAAGAGCTGATCATACGTATATAGATGTGTCCCTGTGTGTATATGTTTTTTTTAAAACAACAACAACAACAACAACAACTCATTCAGCAAAAGATAACCAGCAGAGATGGATGCTTGTCAAATAATGCAGAGCTTACCTGGCCAGCAGTGACACATGTAACCCTCTGTGGTATCTTCACAGGTACCATTATTATGACACCAGAGGTTGGTTCCTCCCAGTTTGCACCGGTTCTATAGAACCGGTAGTAAACCAGTGGTGACATCACAGAGCAGGTTATGTCGGTGCCGGTCTGTGGACGCCGCCATCTTTTTTTGGGATTTTTTTTTTAAATATTTTTTTTGGAATTTTTTTGCTATTTTTTGCTTCTGTGCATGTGCAGAAGCCGAGTTTTCGGCACTGCGCATGCGCCACCATCTTGTTTTTGTCTTTTTTGGGGGAATTTTTTGCTATTTTTGCTTCTGTACATGTGCAGAAGCTGAGTTTTTGGCACTGTGCATGCACGGCCGCGCGTGCCCGCGCGGCACGGCCACGCGGCGCACAATGTGCGCACAGCCGCGCGGCACGGGAGGAAGCGAACCGGCAGCGAGGTAAGTTAGAACCCACCCCTGTATGACACGGATGTGACCAGCAAAAGGGAACAGGTATTTCACAACGCAGACCCATGTATCCATTGCCTGTGCAATTGCAGCTATATCTGCATTGCAATAAAAGAAACACAGACATATTTTTTGGTCCATACTACTGATCTGAACAATTGTGCAGTCTTCTCTATCCTGGGGGAAGAAACCCTGCATGGCTAGCAGTGGGCCTCTAGAAATGATCTAATGCAGGAGCAGGGAACATACTTTGCTCCGCAGGACTAGGTTACATTGCTTAGATCACTGGTTTGGGAACTGCAATGTGTTTATATTTAATGTGTTATAAACCACCCTTATTCACTATTCTGAAGCATCACTTAAAAACAATACAAATAAACAGTAATAAAAATAAAAGGTATGCAATCCTTTTCCATTGTTTTATTCTATTCCCACCAACCCTCAGCTGTCAGGGGAGGGGCAGATTAGTCTTACCAAAATGACTTCAAAATTAGGAAGGAATCTTGGAGCTACAAGTTACTGACCCTTGTTTTAATGGCTGTTTATTGGTAAAGCAAGAGTCTCATTTCCCTGAAGATTTCCCATCTAAGATATTAATTCTCCTTTTCAAAATCCTGTTTTCTTTAGCTAATCTTTTCCAGCACCGCTGAGAAACCTGCATTTCTTTTCTTCTTCTTTTATTTCATTTTACCTATTAATACAATCCATCATTTTCATGCTCAATTGTGATGGGTTGCTTCGAAGGTAGATTCTTTGTAATCATCTTTAATGCTTGGGTGAAACTTTTTCCATGTTTTACTAGTCATTCAAAGCTGAAATGAAACTGAGAACCCTAGTTTTATTTTTTTTTAATTTTTTTTCATATTTGTATTTCTAGGCATATTCCTGAATTTGCATCTCATTATCTACAAACATAATCCCTCTTCATTGATCCAACTTCAAGACCAGGCTGAAAGCAAAGCTGCTGCTGAGACTAGCACTGTAAAAAGAAAAAAAATCTACCAGAATTCCTCTGAGACAATTTGGGGCTTTCATCTATTCCAATTTCCATAAAAATATTCATTAAAACAATACACTGCAGTACATAAAATTAAGGTAGGATATATATTCTTCTGTGACAGGGTGGGAGATTATATATGTAGGTCAGACTTCAGGAAAAGATTGACAGAAAAGAAAACTACTTAATTGAAAATGCTCATTCAATGGATCCTTTTGAATACAAGGGTTGTACATTTGAGTGCTTTGGGACTGAAAAATTTGAAAAACATGGAGGACCAGATCAGACAATACTGTTTTTCTAAACAAAGCCTTTTAGGATTTAAGAAATAGTTATACGCACAACTCTTATCAAGCATACTTATGCAAATATATTTAAACATACAGTACATATGTACACACATATATTCATATTAAGATTACTGTTACCCCATCAGGTATATATTAGGAAGGACTAGAATGGTTTAGTTTTCTGCAACAGTGAAAGTCAAGCTATGCTTATTTATATCATATTAACTTGGCTTTCTCGGAATAGCTATGTTTTGTGTTGTAGTGTGTGTGTGTGTGTGTGTGTGTGTGTAATTCCATTGAATTTATGTGGTATTATGGTCTGTCTGCTACATTATGTGGTATTATGATCTGTCTGCTACATCTGTGGGTTTACATGCATAAACATTTGCACGGTTGCAATTAAGTGTGATACAGTTTTTAATTGTTGCAGAAGAAAAACACACTCACACTTACAAGTAGCAGAACTGAAATATGTAATGTACTTTGTATTGTAGTTGTGCAATACTATTAAAAATAGATGAAGTTATACTGAAGAAACTACGCTCTGGAACCGTGGTAAAAGAAATCCTGTTGAAACATCCTGTTATATACAGAGAACATCTGCAAATAAAGAGCACCATAAAATATTCAAGAGCACTTTGCTGCATTTTGCGTAGTGCCTGCATTAATTTTTTTTGGCAATTAATGCTCGATATTTTCTGCATGAGTTCACCAGAGGATTTGGGGACTAGTTGAATGAGTCAAAACCAAACAAGGAGAATATTCGTCATAGTCAAAATACTGAATGAGTCAAAAGGAACAACTTGCTAGTGTTCATCATTCTCTTCCCAAAAACTTAACCAAGGAGCCAAGATACTGTACTAGTTTTATTTAAAGATATGCATTGGCCATGGAATCTGAGTGGTGCAGTGGCCTAGAGGTAGAGCTCTTGCCTCAGAATCAGCTGTGAGTTCGATCCTAGGTAGCAGCAGATATTTCTTTCTCTGGGCACAATGAGTAAATATCAGCTGCGAACTCTGCATTGGCAACAGGAAGGGCATCCGGCCAGTAAACACTCAGCTCCATTCAGTTGCCCCGACTCCACCCCGATGCAAGGGATTACGGGGTCATTAAAAGACAAAAATAAATAAATAAATTGCCCATGGAATCTCTTCCAGCATGTTATAATTTTTTTAAATAATCTACCTACCCTCTGGATTCCAAAATTGCTCTGCCAAAGAAAATAACAAAACAATTTGGATTTTTGAGAATCCATATATTCCACCTTGAGTGCATGTATAAAGCTGCATTTTAAAAATCTGCTAAGAGCAGAAACCCTGACCTTGTCACCAGAACCATTACTTCAATAGGCAACTTGATTATCTCCCTCATACAGCAGCATAAATAAAACCTATTGTTTAATATAACCAGAAAAGGGTACCTAATCCCAGTGTGATGTCTGGTCTGTTCTGATAGGACAATGCACTGATTTACATTTTGAGGCTTGAATTCCCAATGGGACCCTACCTTTATTAAAACCATCATTTCTATTTTGAGGTTCTCTTTATTTATGTAATTAATTGGCACACACACAAACACCCTCCCACACACAAGAGGAATAGAAGGAAAGGAATCATTAGGGGAAATTTCAGGTTTGCGCGATGCAATATTAGAGGGAGACATGAAACAAAGTGGAGGAAAACAATGGGAAATCAGGTTTTGAAAAGTGCCCTGATTATTTCAATTTAAAATGTGTCCTTAATTATAAAGCAGCAATATATATTTTTTAAATGCAGCTATCATTGATAGATGGGGTAAACATGGGTTTGGGAATTTTGGCTGTAGTAATACTGTACAGCCTATAAGTGGTATGTTACAGGTTTAAATATTTCTCAATATTTAAAAAATCAGGTAGAAAATCCTAAGATTTTATGCAGTTACAACCAGCTGCAACTACTGTACTAGAATTCATTTTTCCACAGTTCAGCAATCCATTATTGTACATTTGGGGTTTTTTAACTTGAAATCTGTATGATGCCTAAGATGAAATCAAGAGTAGCACCATGCTCCAAATTCAAAAGGGGGAAAATTTTCCGAGCATGACGGTTCCGTTGTGTCACACCTTTCAACGAATCCTCAGAGAGGCTGTATCTATTCCTGCAGTGATGCAGCTTCTGCTATGAAATACCAGGAAAAGAAGTATTTAGGTACGTACCCTCATACTCAGAATCACCTTTTCTCCTTTGAAACTGGATCAGTGCACAGCCTTACTAAAGTTTCTTTTGAGTTGAACTCAAGTCCTGTTGATTTCATGGACGCATCCATATTGTCTTCCTGATGGCTGTATGGAAGTGGTTCTCTTATTATCTCCTTTCAGAACAGTTGTTGGCTATCGAGTCTAAACTACAGTGCTGACATTTCTTAGTCCAGTCCCTACTGGTTTTCAAGTTCAGTGAAGTTGAGACAGTTGTTGCATTTATGACATCTGCAGCTGGCCTAATTCATGCCAGTTTATGCCTTTCCTTATTGATGATTCCAATTTCATGTAGCTCAATCATGTAAACTCAATCTCACCCCCCCCCTGTTATTACACCCAATTGCTTCTTGTCTGATGCAAAGGTTTCAGAGTTTTATTTATTAAGTAACTCATGAGAATGTTCCCTGTGTTACATATTACATACATATTACATATTCAACTAATATTCATTGTAACATTGATAACATTGCAAATATGATGAAATAATCCACATTCAAACTGAAAGAGACTTAATGAACTAAACTGTTGGGTCTAAATTATAGATCTTAAATAGATAAAATGGATCTTAAATACTAAACTGTTGAAATAAGAATAAGGTTAGTTTGGGGTTGGTTTGGTTTCTGGCTATACAGGTAGTCCTTGATTTACAACCACAATTGAGCCCAAAATTTCTGTTGCTAAGTGAGACATTTGTTAAGTGAGTTTTGCTCCATTTTAGGACCTTTCTTGTGACAATTGTTAAGCGAATCACTGCAGTTGTTAAGTTAGTAACATAAGTGTTAAGTGAATCTGGCCTCCTCCTTGATTTTGCTTGTCAGAAGGTTGCAAAAGGTGATCACATGACCCCAGGACACTGCAACCATAAATATGAGTCAGTTGTCTAGCGTCTGAATTTTGATCACACAGCCATGGGGATGCGGCAATAGTTGTAAGTATGAAAAATGGTCATAAGTCACTTTTTCCAGTGCTGTTGTAATTTCGAACAGTCCCTTAAAGGAACTGTTGTAAGTTGAGGACTATCTGCATTTTCTAATTCATCCAAACTCCAGTTGCAATTAGTGAATCAATGTCCAGTCACAAAATCCACATGTCTATCTACATGACCTACAGGTGTTTTCAGAAAGTTAGGTGGAACAAAAAGAAAAAAAGTACTTGGCATCTGCTATAAACAAGTCATCCAATACGTGAGAGGGCATACCCATTGATAGAATCTATGCACTGCCCCCCATTGAGGCATGGTTGACTTGCACATTCATCATTGCTGATGGCACAGTGATCACCAAGGAAGCCAAGTGGGCAGGAACAGTAATAGCCACCTAGAGTATCATGACAGGCTCCATCATTCAGACAAGGCTTAAATTAAATTAAAATTAAAGACCTTAAATGCAAACTACTTAACGCAAGAAGCCTCACAAACAAAATGCCTGAATTCCTCCTCTTACTAAATATGGCTATATTCAACCTTATATTTGTCTGCAAGACGTGGTTGAATGCATCCTTCCCAGACTCCATTACCACAGTAAGTGACTATCATGTTTACCGATCCGACCATGAAATCCGTAGAGGGGGTGGTGTTGCTATCTTCTATAAAAAGTCCCTAGATCTGAAAAGGATTCAAGTTACACAGGACCTTGCTCTTCCTGAGACCATCGTCTGCGAACTGTCCCTAAATACCACATTTCACTTCTTACTATGTTACAGAGCCCCTGATTACGATCTCGTTCATGTGAACAAGTTAACTTCACTACTAATGTGGGCAGCCTCGTGCCCACACCCTCTTATCTTTCTTGGTGACCTCAATTTACTTCTTATTAATTGGATCCTAAACGAATGTACAACTGAACCCATACATGCAACCCTGTACAATGCCGTTACTACACTGGGACTGGATCAATTAGTAACAAACAACACTAGATTCAACAACTGCCTTGACCTCATCTTCTGCAACAGTTCAAACTCAACTTATGGTCTACAAATAAAAGAACCCTTTTCCAACAGTGACCACAGCATGATTGACTTTTGTCTCAATTTATGTCTTTGCAAAGAGGATCATAATGATGGGACTCCAAATTATAACTTTAAAAAAGCCAACTATGATCTCATAGTTGCCGACCTCTCATCTCTTGATTGGCACATTCTGTTCACTGGCTGTAATACTGCTGAAGACCATTATAACACTGTTTTGCTTGAAGTCAAAAGAGTCATTAAACTGTACGTACCATTAGTAACCCCCAACACCAGAAAAGACAAATTACCCATAACAATAAGGAAGCTCCAATAAAAAAAAATCTCTTTGGCGAAAAAACAAAACTGGCTACGTAGCTAACTTCAAAAGCCGCTACAAAACCTTATGCCGCCAGATAAAGGCAGAATGCACCATTACCACTGCAAACAAGAGGAAAAGCTGTTACACACGAAATCCACCCGCGCCTTCTATAATTTTGTAAACACCAAACTTAAAAACTCGAAAACCATCCCACCCCTAAAAGGGCCTAACGGGAAAGACTGTAATGATGAAGCCATTAAGGTCAACCTCTTCAACACGTTCTTCAGTTCAGTCTTTGTAAACAGCAATGGCTCATGCCCCACATTCCCTAGTCATACCACAACTAATTGCAACGATCTGCTACATATCAATTTTACAGAAGATAACGTTGAAAAGGCACTACGCAACCTAAAACCATCACTATCTATTGGCCCTGATGGATTATGTGCATACTTCTTAAAAAAGCTTTCGACTGCCATAGCAGAACTTCTAAGCATAATCTAGTCATACCACAACTAATTGCAACGATCTGCTACATATCAATTTTACAGAAGATAACGTTGAAAAGGCACTACGCAACCTAAAACCATCACTATCTATTGGCCCTGATGGATTATGTGCATACTTCTTAAAAAAGCTTTCCACTGCCATAGCAGAACTTCTAAGCATAATCTATGAGATATCTTTCAGAACCAGCTCCTTGCCCAACCTATGGTCATTAGCCACAGTCATCCCTATCTTCAAAAAGGGAGACCCCAGCCTGGTTGAAAATTACAGACCAATCTCACTGTGTTGTGTCACCTGCAAAGTCATGGAATTAATCATAAACCAATCCATTACCCTCCACTTAGAGACAAACAACCTACTCTCTAACAAGCAGTTTTGTTTCATG
>QLTV01000984.1:238453-294629 GCA_003457575.1 Thermophis baileyi
TCCAAAAAAGACGGTATATTTTTTTTGTGATGTAACTATGTAAACTAGCAAAGAAAGCTAATTATGTGAATACACATGCTGGTTATATCCTGTTAAGGAATTGTGCAGAGTAACCTCTGGGCCCTGAAGGTTTGCACAGTTCACCGTAATGTTGCAGTAGATATGAGTAATGATTCAGTCAATACACAGATATGTTAAAGTGTATGAAAGTAGTTTACTTAAAGAGATAGCACAGTCCAAATAACAGTCCGAATCATACACGTTCTATAAGTCAGTATTCAGAAGTACAGTAGTCTTCTTACCAGTCTTTCTTTGTCTTAATCATCAAACAAAGATTCTATCCTATCACAGATAGTTAGCTACACACAGAGCTTAATTGCAGACACGAAGTCACTCAGCAATGAATCAGCAAAAGCGAGAGAGAGAGAGAGCACTAACCATGTTCTCTAGCTCCCTCTTATGGCCGTTACTGCCAGTCAGAATGCACCAATGCATTTAAAGCCATATTACATATATTACATTAAACAGTGATTTGTGGCTTGTTTATATTAACCAACCCAACCGTTTGGACAGAGTCCTAACAACCTTAAACTATCTACCGTGGACCTCACCCCATTCCTAAGAGGTCTGTAAGGGGGCATGCATAAGCGCACCAGCGTGCCTACCGTCCCTGTCCTACTGTCTCCATTTATTCGTACTCATTTCCTGTGTTCATGTCCATGTTTATACTTATACCTGTTATCTCATATATGTTTGACAAACTAAATAAATAAAAAAATAAAAAATAAAATAAAATATATGTATATATAGAGAAATATAATGAGCACAATAAAAATGCAGATTCTCCTCCCACTGCTCTCCTGACTGCCTAAATGTTCAGTCTTCCCTGTGATTCAGACATACTAAGCTCCTTTCTTCTAGTGAAAATTATATGAGACATTTCTTAGCTCTTTGATGAAGGGGGACAAAAAATAAATTAAAAAAACCATCCAGCAGATCAGTTGCAGAAAACTGTCTGGAGAGCTCACAGAGCAACTTGCAACCCAGAGCCGGTAACGAGAGCATTTGGTTAGCATTACCGTGGTTGATTTATTGCGAGCTCTCAGCATACATATCAAAAGTTATAAGCTTTTTTAACATCCCAGGGAAATGAGATGAGGGTGGATGATTTCCCACTGTGATTCATGGTGTCAGGCTGGGCTAATAGCAATAGGCAAGCTCCCTCTGACTGAGTAAATGAGGATTTTTATTACCAGCAGAGACACCTTGGGAGTTTCATGCAAGATTCCCTCTGGCTCGTGCATTTAACACATCTCACTCACAGTGAGCTGCAGAAAACTAAACAACTACCCGAACAACAGCAGGAGCCGCTGATAAATCATTCTGTTAAGTGGGCTTTAAAACCCACTCTTTTACTATTGCAGAAACAGAAAGCTGTCCTTTATGGAATTATTACTCTTATTATTTTAGGCATGGATGCTAGAAAACTGTTCTCCAGTGGGTATCTCAGCACATCTCTTTGGGTTTATATTTTATGGCGCACTTTCTTTGCTGTTTTTAACCCTTCTGACAATTCTGTGCTCATACGGATTCTCGTGCTATACTTCCCTAAACAAAGCTACTGAACTGAAGGAGCCAAACAAAATAAACTTAAATGCAGACAGCATTCCTAGAACGTGCAAGAGGACTAGTGACTGGGGAGAATGCTCTTGTTTTTTGTTTTTTCCTACAGGTGTCTCAACTTGAAATTGTGCTTAAATGGGAAAGAGTAAAAGGCAGAATTGCCAGAAAGGGATTTTCATAACGACCCAGGATTGGCTCAGTTTTCATCTACATATTCTCTCTCTCTTTTTTTTAATAAAATAATTTTTATTAAACATTTTCAACATTAAAAACACAAAACACAAAAACACACAAAACAAACAGTTTTCCTTGTTACAGTGAATTCGTATCGGTATCACTAGTATCCATAACTTACCTAACTAATGCAATTTGGTATATTATATACTCCCTATAATTATATTCCAATCATAAATTATATTACTACTTACACAACTATACAAAGACACTCATATACTATTATCAAATTCTTATTTCATAGTTATCTTTCTATTCTCTAACCAGGTATACCATCTACTCCAAACCTGATAATACTCTGTTTCATCTCTCTCTTTCAGTTCCATTGTCAACTTATCCATCTCAGCGCATTCAAGTATTTTTCTAATGATCATTGCATCCGGCGGGCTGTCAACCTGTTTCCAATTCTGCGCTAATGTGATTCTGGTTGCTGTCAATATATGTAAAATTATGTATTTAATCTTTTTGTCCATTTTCGCCTCTAAGATTCCTAGGAGAAATAGTTCCGGTTTCATTTCTATTTTTTGTCCCGTAATTTCTTCCAGCCAATTCCTTATTTTACGCCAATATTTCATAGCCTTAGGACAGGTCCACCACATATGGTAGAAAGTACCCTATTTATACCCACATCTCCAACACTCCGGTGAACAATTCGGATACATCTTAGCCAAGGTTAACAACTCTTAATGCCTTTTTGGCAATGCTGTTACAATGAGCTCTGGCACTTAGCTCATTTTACTTTCAACATTTTGGTGATAACTTAGGAGACATTTTTGCCAATCTTGTCGGTGATAGATGCCATCGATAAAACATTTTATATATATTTTCTTTATATGCGGCCGACATAGTCAATTTATAGTTTTTTTCCCAAATGTGTTCCCAATACTCTAATTCAATGATGTACCCAAAGTTTTTAGCCTATCTTATCATTGTTTCCTTCACAATTTCTTCTTCCATTTTGAATCTTAAAAATAAATTGTACGCTTTTGTAATCATTCCCCCCCTGTTCCTAACAATATTTTATCTATTTCCATTTGTTTTCCATAAATACCATGTTGTTCTACATCCTTTTTATATCTTGTTTTGATTTGAAGATAAGGCCACCAATCAATCTTTATTCCTTGATTTTTTTAATGTCTGTTCTGATTTTAATTCTCCTTGTTCATCTAATAATTCCAAATATCTCACCATCTTGTTTAGGTCTAAAACATTTGGATATATCATCACCTCCATTGTTGACACCCAGATTGGAATTTTTCTGTAATGGTTCTTCTTTATTTTCTCCCAGACTGTTATCAGAGCATCCCTCAATAAGTGCCTCTGAAAGTATGCATGAATTTTATTCTTCCCTTCCCAGAGGAATGCATGCCAGCCGATTTGTAGCTCGTGGCCCTTTAAAGTCAATATCCTCTTATTTCTCAATTGAACCCAGTTCTTGAGCCACGTCACGGCTGCCGCATAGTAGTAAAGCTCCCAGTCTGGGAGACCGAACCCTCCTTTACTCCTCAAATCTTGCATTAACTTAAGTTTAATCCGGGCTTTTTCCCCCAACCAAATAAATTTTGATATCATTTTATTTAATTGTTTGAAAAAAGTTTTCTTTAATTTTATTGGTATCGTTTGGAAAAGATATAGGAATTTAGGTAATACGTTCATTTTTATTGTAGAAATTCTGCCAATTAGAGATATTTGCAATTTTTCCATTTATCCAAATCCTTTTGTGTTTGTTGTAATAATTTATCATAATTATCCTCTTTTATCGAGGAACATTTTGCGGTTAACCATATTCCCAAATACTTCACCTTCTTAATAACTTGAATCCCTAATTTCTCTTCCAATTCCTTATTCTGCCTATTAGTACAATTCTTAGTTGATATTTTAGTTTTCTCTTTATTTATTTTAAGCCCTGCCACTTTGCCAAATTCTTCTATTTTCCTTAACAAATTAATTCCCATCTCTATTGGATCTTCTATAATAAAAACCAAATCATCGGCAAAGGCTTGTACTTTATATTCTTCCTTTTTAATTCTCAATCCTTTTATTTCGGTCTTTTGCCTAATTTGTATTAATAATACTTCCAAAGATAGTATAAATAAGAGGAGGAACAGGGGACATCCCTGTCTCACCCCCTTAGTTATACTAATATCTTCTGTTGTTTCCCCATTTACTATTATTTTTGCCAGTTGGTTGGTGTAAATCACCCTGATCAATCTCGTAAATTTTCCCCCAAATTTCATGATGTCTAGTTGATTAATAAGAAAATTCCATTTCAGATTGTCGAAGGCTTTTTGGGCATCAACAAATACCAGTGCAGCTTGTTTTTCCGAGTGAACCTCGTAATATTCCAAAACGTTCATTATGATCCGGGTGTTATTTCTTATGTGTCTATTGGGTAAAAACCCATTTTGATCGGAGTGTATGATTTCATTTAGTATTTTTTTTAGTCTTTCAGCCATTATTGTTACAAATATTGGCTCAGTTTTCAACTGGATGGAAAACTGCAAACCATGGGAGAAGTAGAAGAAATAGGGGGCATTTCTTTTTTCAATGTTTTGCATGGTTAGTACTGTCTTTTCGAATGGATTAATTTAATTTCAACTATAGCTGAATTAAAGGTGTGTCTCCAGAAGCAGTCACCCGATTATGATCATAAATATAATGAAACCATCCTAGAAAGGTATTATGTATTATTGCAAGATGACTAGTAATTTGAAGAGAAAGTGAAGAGAAAGTGAAGAGGAACTAAAGAGCCTCTTGATGCGGCTGAAGAAGGAGAGTGCAAAAGTTGGCTTGAAACTCAACATTAAGAAAAATAAGATCATGGCATCCAGCCCTATCAATTCCTTGCAAATAGATGGGGAAGAAATGGAGGTAGTGACAGATTTTATTTTCCTGGGCTCCAAGATCACAGCAGATGGGGACTGCAGCCAAGAAAGTAAAAGACTTGCTCCGCCAGATCCTGAAGATGAAACTCAAATACTTTGGCCACCAAATGAGAAGGAAGGACTCACTGGAGAAGAGCCTAATGCTGGGAAAGATTGAGGGCAAAAGAAGAAGGGGACGACAGAGAATGAGGTGGCTGGATGGAGTCACTGAAGCGGTAGGTGTGAGCTTAAATGGACTCCAGAGGATGGTAGAGGACAGGAAGGCCTGGAGGAACGTCGTCCATGGGGTTGCGATGGGTCGGACCAACTTCGCAACTAACAACAACACATTAATTTGAATTTCTTAGCACTACAGAGCTTGACCACATTTTAGAAATGCTTAAAATTCTATCCTGATCTACCTACTTATTTCAGGGTACTGAGCTCTCCTTAGGTTTGCAGAAATTAAATCTTATAAACTTTCAGTCCTACTGTCCTCCTGGTAGGGTTAGTCAGTAAGCTTAAATGAAAACAGTGGGTTTTTCTTTTTTTAGTAAAGATGTTAATAATAGTCATATAAACAAAGGGCAATGTGCTTGATTCCAGTGCTTATAAATTCATGAGATTAGAAGAGAAAATATGCACTGCCTTCCTTCCTTTCCTTCTTCTTTCCTTCTTCTTTCCTTTCCTTCTTTCCTTTCCTTTCCTTTCCTTTCCTTTCCTTTCCTTTCCTTTCCTTTCCTTTCCTTTCCTTTCCTTTCCTTTCCTTTCCTTTCCTTTCCTTTCCTTTCCTTTCCTTTCCTTCTCCTTCTCCTTCTCCTTCTCCTTCTCCTTCTCCTTCTCCTTCTCCTCTCCTCTCCTCCCCTCCCCTCCCCCCTCCCCTCCTCTCCTCTCCTCTCCCCTCCTCTCCTCTCCAATCCTCTCTTCTCCTCTTTCCTTTCCTTCTTTCCCCAATCCCTACATGACCAACTATCCAGATAATAAATGATGCCGAATGAATGACAATCAGATTCACAATAAGGATAAACTTACTAAAAAATTCTTAAAGTTTTAGATAAACAATATTCAGATCATTGCCATGCCCTGTAGGGATGAACAGCGTATGAATGCTACTGTAGAAAGCTTTCTGCATTTTGCAGTTGGAGGAAAATGTTTTACTAGGTGCTGACTGAAGCAACAAATGCACAAGAAAACCCCTGTTCCCATCTGTGGCACGTTTCATGGTAAATGATCGGCCAAATGATTGGTCAAATGTTAAAAAGAAAACTGGGGGAGGGGGAGAGTTTGGAAGTAGGACAATACTACTCTTTCTTCCATCTGATGTTCAAGTTTCTCTTCCTGATATAGGCCACCAGCCCTGCTGAGCAATCCCGAATCCTGTCTGGATGATTTAATTTTCTCTTTTCCCTTTTTTAATACTACCGGTAGTTTTCTTCTTGTTGTTGAATGGCGAGCCTGTCTTCCCCTTCATCAAGGAGTTTATTCCTGGGTTGCAGCTATTGCCTTTGGTTTGGCTAACAGAGTCATGTCATGCAGCTTCCTACATACAACAGGAGGTCCAGGTTGAATGTGAACATTTCAGAGCAGCCGTACCGGCAGTTAATGGGCTTTTCCATCTCTCTCCTTTCTGACTTTCCTGTGGCTCTGTAGTTCTTCTCATCACTTGCCCTGGACCAAGACACATACTGGTAGCAGCAGGGTGGCAGGAAAGCAACACATTTTTTTATTTGAAATATTATTTGGTGTCCATGTGATGGATCTTAACTGAAGGCAGACATCAAAATAAAGTCTATGCCACTCAACAGATAAGATCTACTTTTACTTTTTGACATAACTCCTACACTCCTTGACAATTTATTTCCCAGGGGTGGAAAAGAGATGGGATGCAACGTTTACACTCCTGTAAACACCATCATATTTTTGTACACTATGCGTTATCTGCTACCAAGCTCCTTATCTTTCTAGAAATTGCTCGCCATACTTAATTTGTTGGAGGGTTATTTGTTTCGATATTTTTACATGTCAGCTACTGTATGTTCCTGATTAAAATTTTCAAGATGAAACCACACAATTCTCCCTGACAACAACATACATTCAGGAATGCACTCAGGGCACTTCAGCATGAGGATTTGTGCCAGTATGAAAGCAGGTCCAGACCGCGATGTCCCCAGGACATGAGTGGCGCTGGAGAGCTGAGCTGCTAGTTCAGCTGCCTTGCAGCTAAAATGGCTGCAAACTGATTTCCCACCGATGAGAACATTTGCTTTCCTGCTCTTCCTGACTCCAACGTTCAGGTCCTGTGAGGTCTCACGGTTCCCCTTTAAGAGTTTAGAAAGATCCTGAAGCACTGGGTCAACTGGGTCTTCAAGGGTTCCTCCCTTCATTCCCCATTTGAGTGAAAGGAGTATTTTTGTTGCAACAGCAATTTGGATTTGCCCCCTTTGTTTTTTTTCCACATTTCAAATCAGCAGAAGTGAACTGCTTCTCACAATTGGGGAAATGAAAAGAGTAATAATGTGGAAGGCCCTACTTTCAAAACCTAGTTAGCACACGTCTTGTCTTGCTTTCATCCCTTTCTTTCAATACTGATTCTTTTCCAAAGTAAATAGATAGTTGTTCAACCCTTCAGTGACTATGGGATGAATGCGATAATATAATACAAAGGGCCAATTAATGATGGTGCCAGTCAGGTTCTGGAGAACAAATTTAATCAAATAAGCACAAGGAATGAAATTGAACCAGGTTCATAAAAAATACTGAGCAATTTCAATTTAACTGTTTTTTTTAAAATCCTTATAATACTATTTTAAATGTATCAGCCTGTGAAATATAGCCTACTAGACTATTTAAGAAAAAAAAAAAGCTGGCATTTTTGTTGAAAAGAGGCCCAACATTAAAACACCATTAGTGAATGCTATTGATTTCAGTAATGGTGGATAGTGCCCCTTATATACATCAGTTCCAACAATTTTAATGGAACGCACTTGCCAAGAAATTTGAGTTGCGAGTAAATATCTTCTGCCTTTTCATGTACAGTTGCTGAAATGCAGGAATGGGATATTGAAACAATGTGCAATATTAAAAAATATTATTGGAAATTTCATGGGGAGATTTCACATGATATTGTGTGAAGTGAGGTTAAACAAGAACATATTGCATTGATCTCCAACTGTGCTTTTTTTCTTGGGATTTGTGAACTTACCCTATCAATGATTCATACTGAACAGTGGTTAGATAATCCTACAGTTTCTTTGACAGGCAAGACAATAATCTAATAGATAGATAAAAATCAAAAGTGAATTTAAGATTCACAGAAATATTCTTATGTGCTGAAAAATATGCAGCTTTGTGAGAGATAAGGCAAAGCTTCAGAATGCATAACCACCTTGTCAGGACATATGAAAATGTCTCTTTCTAAGAGGTGGAGAACGAGGTGGCCTTTGATGAAGGTGATCTGAAAGTCTGATGCATAATTTAGAGTGATTCTTATAGAATCCCTGCAGCTGCAATCCCATGGTGAAATGGTAAGGGAATATTAGGTCCATAATGAGATTGCAGTCTACAGCTGGTAAAGTAAAATGAAGGGAAAGTGAAACCACAGCATACGTTATGTGAAAACAGTGTGTAGCACTGCCGAGTGGAGAAAGCAGCATGAAACTGACAGTTCCTAGCATGAGAGAGAAGGCTGTATACAGTACGGTAGGTCAAGCAGATCGATAGGAAAACTAAGCAGGCATGGAGGTCCAAGAAGGTAAAGACTGGTGGAAGTGGAAATTATGGAAGGTCAGCTTCAAAAGAGAAGGCAATAGAGTTTCAGATAGTTATATCTTGTTCAAAAAACTTTCTCAAAAGGGAAATGGATGGAAAGGAAAAGGAACTGAAGGAGGACATGGAGACCTAAGAATGTATTTCCCACATTATATCCTAATACTTGCCTTGGACAGTGAGGTACACTCAGCTGATCAGACACATACAGCAAACATTAAATATTAAAACATGTTTTTGTGGGAACTTTGGTGTTCTTTTATTGTTTGCTTGCAAACATTTCATTACCCACCTAGGTGACATCATCACTAATGCAATTTAACATCAAACAGGAGAATCTTTTCTCCATGCATTCCACAGCATGCTGACATACCCACTTCCAAATTACAAATGCAAGGATTCCACTGCCTGTTCATACAATTTGCATAGGTTTGCCAAGACAAGGGGACTTGAGTAGCTGTCTGGAATGTGCCTTGAGGGGCTGCAAAATATAGGTTGCATGTATACTAATTTTGTGAGTTCTTACCTGTGTACTCAAGAGGACAAATGCACTCATACTTCCCTATGAGGTTCAAACAAGTGGCACCATTCAGGCAAGGTTCAGAAGCACATTCATTCACCTCCCGTTCACAATATTTCCCTTGGTAACCTGGGACACAGTAGCAGGAGTATCCCCCGATCTTGCCTCTGCACAAAGCTCCATTGAGGCAAGGATTGGAAAGGCATTCATCAATGTCAATTTCACAGTGTGTACCTGTGAATCCTTCAGCACAGAGGCAAGTGAAACCACCAGGTTCATCCTGGCAGGTGCCTCCATGCCTACAGAAATATGAGTCACACAAGCTAGTGGCAGTTTCACAAACAGTGCCAGTGTACCCCATGGGACAATCACAAGTAAAGTCGAGGTTTCCAGGAACACTTGCACAAGTAGCATTGTGAAGGCAAGGGACAGAAGAGCAAGGATCATATGTTTCTTTAATACAATCTTCTGCAGAAATGTCCGCCGATGAATCCAGACAGCGGCAACTAGTCGCTGTGGCAGCAGCATGGCACTCAGAGTCCTTTTGGCAAGAATTGGACAGGCACTTGGGGCCATCATTCATGCAAAGTGATTCTAAAAATAATAGAAACACAAAAGAAAAATTAATAGACAACTTTCAGCAAATCAGCACATGAGCTATGCAAGAAAAACTTGCACTCCCTTTTTCTAGTTTAATAGAAAAGGCTCTCTTGTTCAGGGCTTAAAAGTGCATATATATCTCATAATCAGGAAGTCCTCAAAGTATTTACACGCCAATATTGGGACAAACATACCTTACAGTCAGTAGTGGGTTCTAAAACCCGTTGCTACCAGTTCTGCATGCGCAGAAGCGTCCTGGGCGGGTGGGCGGAGCCTCCCGTCGCCGTCGCTACCGGTTCTAAGAACTGGGCCGAACCAAGAGCAACCCACCGCTGCTTACAGTTCTATATATGTAATTATTTTACAATTACTTATTTTGCCATACTTATTCTGGGGTAAGCTGTTTTTCTTCCAAATGAGTAGGCACTCTCATTTCTACTTCTACTGTTTTTTTTCTCCGCGCTTGCAACAGTTTTGCAGATTGCGTACTCTGCTCTCCATGTTTATTGCTGATAAAAAAACATTAAGCATTTCCAATTACAACTGTAAAATTACAAACAAATTATAGGGATAATTCACAAACTTTCAAAGGCACTCAAAAAAAGAAAAAGAAAAAGAAAAGAAAAAGAGCTGAACTTTTGTAGTTGGCACCAGGATTTATTTTGATTCACTCCCATTTTCCTCCCCCATCCTTTCCCCCCCCCCCAATTCCCTTTCCTTGGTAAGATATTCTGTCTGTATTCAGTAGACAGTAGACAGTAGACAGTAGAAGAAGATCATGGACCTGTTCTGCAGAACAGTAAGCATAATGCTTGATCTATTTAAACATAAAAATAATATTTCATGCACCTACTACAATTTGTTGGATGGTAGGATGTATCAGACAAACTTTCTATCAGGTGACTTTAAACGTAAATAAAATAACATGTAATATATGAGTTTGTGTGTGTGTGTGTGTGTGTGTGTGTGTGTGTGTGTTTTAAAACCTACTGTATCAGTCATTTAAAATATAAATACAGTGTGTTGTGGCGGGATCTAGATAGAACAAAGCTTGAAGAACCATCAACTACCACAAAGCAAGAAGTAGATTTTTCAAGTTTCTAAAGATGCTGTTTTTTTATACAGCTGCAAAATTGAGTCTCCCCCTTCCTCCTCCTCCTCCTCCTCCTCCTCCTCCTCCTCCTCCTCCTCCTTCTCTCTCTCTCTCTCTCCCACAATTTCCCCCCCAACCCTTACCTAGAAAAATATTTTATGTACCAGCTATCCAAATGAGTTGGAAAGCTGCAAGTGTTAAATCTCAAAGAAGAATAAAGCCTAAAAAGGAAATTATGTCTTCACTAGTTCTTCATAAGTAGTTCTTATACGGCAACAGTAAATTATGAGATTAAAAAAATATAGGGGGAAATGTTGGGTTATAGGTTATAAAAGTGAACATATCTCCCTAGGTTGTTTTTAGCTTTTCTCATACTTAAAGTTTTTGAGCACAAGATTTGAAAAAATAACAATTCCAACCATATCAATTCCTGACCTAATAAACAAAAATCCATCTCCACTCAGTTGGTCATTTACACATTGCATGAATCTTAGTACAGTATTGAATCTCAAATGCCTAGAATATAAACTGTGTTCACATTTACATCTCAGCTCTCTTGTTTTTAAAAATATACTGAAAAGGCACGTGTGACCTAGTCCAAAATATATGAGTGTTCATTAAACATCTCTGGATATTTAGAGGATGTAAGAAATTCTTTCGTAAGTAGACATAATTTCCTTCTTCACAGGGCTCAGTTGGCATATGTATCTCCCTGAAAAGGGAACATAGATAACTTCCCGGTGTTTGGCCTTTTCGCACAGGAAAGCGAGTATCTGATTCCATGGGAACTACCTTTCCTGTATATCCTGACCTGTTTTGTGAGTAACCCTTGCTAGGGGGTAAAAGCATGCTGTGTACAGGCACAAGTGCTTCCTCATGCTTGAGCTACAAACATCTGTTCTTGAAATAAGAATATTGTCCCAATTAACACTGTCAGGAGGGAGTAAAGAGAGTGTGAGAGAAAGGATGGGGTGTAGGTTAAAGCCCACAGTGATGACGGGAGCTGGGTCTTAGCAGCTTCGTATATAGAATTAGAACCACACAAATTCTCTTCTGTTCTCCATCAATTAAGATCACATAGGAGTGACCTGCTCTGACAAAAATTTTTTAGAAAAATTTAACATCTAAAAATATTAAAATAAACTGCTGATCATTCTAAATTTAGACTGACTGATACATGAAGTAATGCTCGGAGTCTATTTAAAAGACATTATGGCACTAACCTAATTACTCAAATAATTAGTGCCAAACATTTTACCCCATCGTTAAAGCCTTTTGATGTAACTGAGAAGCTTGGCAAGAGGATTTTCCCGCTTAGAAAATGGAATATATTACAGTTGAAGTAATGAGTTTTCCCAGGAAGATTTTGTTCACATTAAAGATTGCCATCTACTGGCTAGTATTAGTATTAATCAAGATATAGCAGAAATTGTTTTTTTAAAAAATCCCACAGAAAGATTGACATCTGATATTATAACACAATTATAGTATAAACCAGGAAGCCAGATACTATGGAAAAGTGACTTTCCTTCAGAGTCTTGGGAAAGTCTGTACAGTTGCTGCTAAATTGTAATTGTTAATATGACTGACGGGAGGAAATTATTAAATACGTGGGAGGTAATCACATAAACTGAAATTAATCAAGATAATAGTTTTCATTAAACAAAATGCAATTTTCTCATGTCTCTATTTTTGGGAAAGTGATCAATGCACACCATTCCAACACAAAAGACAGTACATGGCCTAAAAAAAATTGTGCATCCTTCGAGAAGTCTACATTACTGGCAAAAGATGGAAAGAAACAGAAGTGGTCCACCAGCAGAAAAGTGAGTGGACTCACTGTGGCAATGTGTGCCCCACTGGGGGACAGGAAGGAAGGAAGGAAGGAAGGAAGGAAGGAAGGAAGGAAGGAAGGAAGGAAGGAAGGACTGCATGGTTATTTCCATGAAACCCTCTCTTCCTAGTTACATGTACCTGTCCCATCAGGTCTAGCAGAAATGTTACAGGCCCTATCTATTAAGGAATGTCATCTGATGGGACCTCAGAGGAGAGCTTTTTCTGCCATAGCACCTGCCCCTTGTAATATCATTCCCCTAGAGGTTAGATTGGCCCCAACCCTACTTGCCTTTTGAAAGGCTCTATCAACAGTTGTGTCAATGTGCCTTAGTATCCAGTGACAGTTCAGGATGGCTATACTGATTGATCCGTGACTTTCACTTGCCTGTCTTTTACATTTTTTGGTTTTAATTTTTGATTTTAAAGAGGACTTACTGCATTACTTATTGATTTCGGTATTTTTTTTACTGGTTATATTATTTGCTTGTCTTAATAATGCGAGTCACCTACAGTAAGAAATGTGAGATGGGGGGGGGTTTATACAAATTGAATAAATAAATAAACGAAATCTATTTCTCTCCAGGAACTGGGTTCACTTTAAAGTTTTTGGTAATTTTTTTTCTAGATCAAGAATGTGCTTTGTTGGCTCAAGGCTGCATTGGACATGTGTATTATATTGAGGTCTGCATCCTTAAGTAAATTCAGGGTATTCAGAAAAGGATTTGAGGTAGTTAGTGGTTTTTTTTCCCCCTTTTAAATATGAAATGAATGCTTTAAATCTCTGTAAGTCTTAATGTTCTTCTTGTATTCTGAATTTCTGAAATCTCACTCTATGGACTCATGGAGCAATAGAAGGAATTCTAATACAGTCTGTGGGATGTGTTTTATATACCTTTTCCCTAGATCATTGAATAGCCTCTCCCTTTGGCAGAATGCACCAGCTGGTGACTCTTTCTAGCTATTTATTCTGACTCAGCCTTAGCAAGTAATGATAAACCGCTTACTCACGAGTAAAAACAAACCCCTTTTCAAACAGGGTAGGAACAGTCTTATCTTCACATGGATAAACAAAAATCAAACGTAATTAGGCCCAACAGATCTGGCCAAGAAATCCAAATTGCTTGCTGCATCCTAAAAGCAAACGGTTGTCTGCCCACAACAGGCCACTCCCAGACCCCTACTATTTATTTCCCAGCCAGGGAGGGGCTGGCTAGGAGCTGCTTTTCCTTGAGAGCCGGCTTATTGTTTTCCGTTGCTCTCCTCTCCTTTCCTCTCTGCGCATATGCGCATGTGGGATGGGCACCATCTGTTCCCCCCCCCTCACTCAGCTCAGGCCCCGAAGACAGCTGCCTCTCCACCTGGGGGAGGACGGAAGGTCCCGGCTCTGCCTCTGTCTCTGAAGCTGTTTCCTTATCAGAACCTTCCAAAGGCTCTGAAGCTGGCCCAGGCTCTCCCTCAACCTCCTCCTCATCTGACTCTGCTGCTAGCTCTGCTAGTGTTGTCACTACGTTCATTTTAATTTGTCAGCAGACTCTTATTCTGAAATGACACTGTATACTGATATGAAGTTCTCACGTGATACCTGTACTGCGCATGTGTTAATTTTTCCTTTGTTCTCTTTGTTCTTCACCATGTAGACACAGACTTAGGTGTTCTTATTTTTGTTATGAAATATATTACTTTTATTCTTTCCTGGACTCCGGTCTTATTCATGAGGATTGAGGGCAGGGAAACAAGATTCATTTCACCTCTAATTATTTTTATCTCCGCAACAAGTGTGTGATAAACCAAAAAGAATCCATCATGTTATGCCTAAAATGTGTATTGTTGGGACAAGTATATCATAGTTTAGATATTAGGGAAAGAGACACATAAAATGTTAAGGGATTTTACATATGAAAAGAAATTAGAGTGTTCCTACTCCCCCCCCCAATTCTCAAATTATATTAGTATTTACATTTATTGAATTTAGGTTTGTATGCCATGTCAGCCTTCCATTTTCACTTTAGCTTCTAGACCCACATATCTTAAGAGTGGCATTCCAGAATACAATAATAGTTGCCGTTTCCTTCATGCAAATCATGTTTCCACAAAGATCATTATAATGACCACAGTACAGTAAAGTACAATACAGAACAACACAGTGGCCTTCTGGACTGTCGATGACCAGCACTGTATATCAGCCTGCCATAGTGCAAGAATTCTCAATGTGGCACCTGAGAGTGCCAATGTAGTCATGGACACCTCCTTTGTCGCCTCCAGGATCTCAGATATGTGTGATTTTTCTACATTAAAAACTAATTTAATTTAAGAACTGTTAAGCTGCAATGCTGCAAAACAAGGATTTTCAGCGTCCAGTACAATGTTTCTGTTCAAGAGTGGCCCTGAGCCTCAAATGGCTTCCATAATCCGTACCCTCTTTTAGAAAATAAAAATGATGGCTGACTACTACTTAGTCTTTATTTGGATATGGATTTGCTTTTCAGGAAAAAAAAAAGGAATTGAGAATAATAAGAAATGTCCTGTAGGATGGTAGACTAGAGTGGTTTGTGCAGCAAGTAGCATTCATATAAATCCATACTTTGAAACTGGCTAAAAACATCATAGCCATGAACGTGTCCCTTACTGTAGGCAACAAAGCAGTAGTTGCAGCAAACTTACTTTATTCCTTCCTGTCAGATGGGACTCTCATTTACTGACTTTTGCCTGAGAAGAGCAAAACCTCTTGATAATTATTCAAGAAAGAAAAGCAGTAAGAGAAGATCCAACACCCCACTTTGATATAAATGGCATCTTAGACTTGCCTTCTTGAAAGTGCCCCTTCTTCCTTTCTCTCAGTTCCTTTTATATCTTTTCTCTTTAAACTTAGCCTATTAGCTGACCTCTTTTTATCATCTCCATTATTTGAGGACTCAATAACTGTTTAACAAGACACACATTCAGTAAATAATAAAAAATTCTTTTGAAATATTCCCTAAAATTAAACTGAGCCACAATTAGAGCTGATTTCTATGCATCAGCTAAGGTTTTTTTTCCTTTCGTGCCTTAGAATTGTACAAATATTTTTTTAATAGTCAAGTGGTTGTTTAAAGCGATCTAACCTGCCAATGAGATTATACCCAACCATGCTCAATTCATGGTACCAATGAAATATCTTCAAATCCTAAATAGGAATTGAAATAACATATTTTATTGGACATATATCTATTGCCCAAGGTATTCAGCATTGCTTTATGGAATTTGTTGCTATGGTATACCTAGGCATGTCTCAATTTGTTTGCAATGGGTTGTGACAGATAGTGAAGAAGGGATCCTGTAAACCTACTAAGAACTCCCTGGCAAATCAAACCCAGAAGACCATGTATGCTATCTTGAGTTTTCTAGTGCTGCATAATGACTCTTAAGGGAATGCCAAAAAGAATAAGAACATAAGCATATAACTTTATGAAGAGCCTAAGAGACATGGAATGCTTTTTCTCAGTCATATTCAATATGAAAAGAAAGAGAAATGGGATACTTGAATCATACAGAACAGTAGGCAACGAATTAAAAGAAGCCAGAAAAAAAAATGGGGCAGAGAGGCTAAGAGGCTTAGTGCTAAGAAAAGCACTAAGTTTTATTTTTGGCATTTTCACCCAGCCAAGGATCTCTGTGGATCACAAAGCTGCTGACCTGTTCTGTTGTGCATTACAGGCTATACTGTTTATAAGCAAATGGTGGTGCTGTTGATTGTGGCGTTCTATAACCTTCATATTCATTGCCAGTGTTCAAGAATTAAACTATTAGATTTCATCAGCCCATTATCATTTTTTAAGCATGTTTTCCCAGGAGTAAGGCTCACTTAAGGCCCTTGCTATCCATGCGTAGACAAAATATAAGTGCACTATCTGTTCCAATAGGGTATGAGCAAAATAATCCTCTCAACTGCAATAAATGAATGAGGAAGTCCACAACTTACACTCATGTGGTTTAAGTGTATAGCTGCAGCATTGTCAAGCTTTTTTTTTAACTTCTCCTCTCATTCTGCAAAGCATTCTATTTCAATATTGCTCCATGTTTATATTCTTTTCTAAATGACCTCATAATTTCCTGCTTCTCCAGGCAAGACTTGTCCAAATGCATTATATATAAGGCTCATAGCACCCTACATCCCCATCAAAGCAGCATTATCTTGGGGCGAGATGGGCAGCAAACAAATTTAATAACGAAATAATAATAAATGAAATGAAATCAAAATACTCTGTATCAAATTCCAGTTGAACAGATGGAACTCTGTGTTGTTCAGGAATGAAATATTGCTCTCATTGCTAATGGAGGTAATATCTCCATTCTTTGTCCCATATAAAGGTGAAGAAAGTGAGGCTAGGGCAAAAGGTTGGACAGCACTATAAGAGGGATAGAAGAAAAGATGAAGAGCAGCAGCAGCAGCAGCAGCAGGACAGTAAATAAATAAATAATTTGGAAGGCATTCCTTGTATTTTCCAGAAGGCTAATGACAAATTGGATCACAAAAGAAAAATGAACAAGCCTTTAGGTCATACCTTGTGCAGAAGCAGAAACATTATGGCCGTAAAAACGCCAAGGCACTAAATATAGAATTTATTTACTCCAGGCCTGTTTTTTGAAGCATCCTCCTAAATTGCCATGGCAACCTTATGCGTGGCTTATTGCCTTGAATGAAGAACGTTGCCATGGAAACCAATAAAAACAACTGCAATGGCAACAAAAGGAAGACGCGGTGGTTCTGTTTCCGTAAGAAAGAGCCAATTATTTTGTTAACCCCAAAAAACATTTAAATCAGAAAAGACATAGTTGTATGAGTGAAAAAGCAAAGTAGCACCAACCTTCTCTAGTAAGGAGAAACTGGTATTATAATAGAAACAAATAAAGAACAAAAAGAAGCAGCGAATTTTAAAAAGATGTTTGGCATTCAAATTGGTACGGTTCCAATTTGGACCAAGCTATTTATTCATGAATTTTTATTATGTTTTAGTTAATTTGCGAACCTGATGTCAATTTTTTTTACCCTTGTGAAAATAGGGATTCATTGAAAATACTAAAAGCTGGGGCAATGAAATTAACCTAAGTAAAGGGTTTTTACACACACACACACACACACACACACACACACACACACACACACACACACCTAGATTAGTTTAATTGTAACTCATTTACTAAACAAGGAAGCTACATATAACCCAATTGCAGGCTGCCTATTCATGCAATAAACCTCATAAACATTTTCTAAAGCCAAAATAAGCTTAACTGGTCCTGGAATTATCCAAGAATGATTCAAGGTTGAGATGGATTGCATTTGGCTTCAGTCCACGTATGGCCTCCTGAAGCCTGTTTTTATTTGTTGGTTTGTTTATTAACATTATTCATAGGTTGTCCCAAACCACCCAAACTCTGAGCAGCAAACAACAACAACAAAATACAATCATTAAGAACCAACCAGAGGAGGAGGAGGAGGAGGAAGAGGAGGAGGAGGAGGAGGAGATGGAGATGACAATGGAAACTGTAGGGTTTCCTTTCTTACACCACTGTTTAATTTGTGTACTATTCTTTCTGTTCCTATCTTACAAGTACTATATATTAGCCTGAGTCTGTCTTATAAATATAGTAACATTGGTACCCGCAAGAGACAGGATATGTAAAATGACAGTTTTCTCTGCAAAACAGTCACATCTGTGTTCCATTTTGCTTACAGCAATGCAATGCAAATATACAGAAAGGAGTTATTTGGAAAAGTTTTTCCTTGTCTCGTGGCATAGGAATGATATAAAAAGCAAGTAGCAGTAGCATCAAAATATCCCAAAGGTTCAGTTCCCCAGCAAAATAACTTTGGTCTGCTGTAAGCTTTTTTTTTTTTTAGTTTGGCCTTCTTGCTCAGCTCTATAAGTTCTGTTCCCCAACTTTTAATGCATAGAGAATATGTTTTCTTTTATGGCTGAAACCTGGAGACACATATCCTTGTCAGTGCTGTATGCAGCTAAGTCAACATTACATCACAAGGTTCCCCCCCTCCCCTTTGTCAGTCAGCCAGGAATCAAGAATGGGGCCTTAGTTTAAAAGATAAATGTACTTTATAAATGTAAGAGCTATGGTGGTGCAGTGGTTAGAATGCAGTACTGCAGGCTACTTCTGCTGACTTCTGGCTGCCAGCAGTTCAGCAGTTCGATCCTCACTAGCTCAAGGTGACACAGCCTTCCATCCTTCCGAAGTCAGTAAAATGAGGACCCAGATTGTTTGGGGCAAAATGCTGACACTTAGAGAGAGCTGTAAAGCACTGTGAAGCAGTATATAAGTCTAAGTGCTATTGCTACTTATTTACTAATGCCCCGTTCATTGCTCTTGGTGTGGTCTTTTACGACATTTAGACTGCAGGGCACCCAAAAGTTCAATCCAACCATCCTACTGAGACCAGGGCTTTCTAATTTTTTTTTAAAAATATAAGTTTTTAAATTAAAATTCGAAGGCATGCTGAATACATACAAATAAGAATTATTCCTAGCTTTGCATAGCTCTCTTCCAAATGCATCTGCAAAAATCTCTGTTCTAATATGCCTTCTATTCAGAAAGTAAGCCCAACTTAATGTGGATGTGTGTGTGGATGTGTGTGCATGCAAAGGAATTATGGGTGGGTGACACTAGGTTGAATGGATCAGAGGCTTGCAGATTTTGCATCAATAGAAAAGAATATTTGTAGTTCAGGGTTGAACTGTGAGCCCCTTGGTGCTCTCTGAGCTTGATTGTTTTCTTGCAGACGTTTCATTGTCATTAATGGTAATGAAATGAATGGTAATAATAATGAAATGTCTGCAAAAAAACAACCAAGCTCAGAGAACACCAAGGATCCCATGATTATGCACCAGTCAATTTCTGGCTTATCGTTTGGATCTTCCAAATGGAATGGTAAGTTTGGAAAGCAAGAAACAAGCAGGGACTGGAGATAGAGTTTACCACTACTAATGATGATTGCTGGCACTGTTAAAGCTCTCTTTGGGCAGCTATCATTATAAGGTCATCATCATTGTTTCATATGATAACAATGGGAATTGATGATGATTTGGATTACCACAATGTCCTCTACATGGGGCTGCCCTTGAAGACCATCTGGAAACTTCAACTGGTTCAGAATGCAACAGTGCACACAGTAATGGAGGCCCAACGTTTTCCCATGAAACACCTCTATTCTCCAAGATGCACTGGCTTCTTTCTGGGTGCAGTTCAAGGTATTGGTCATCACCTTTAAAGTCCTATATGGCATGGGGCCAGTTATTTGCAGGACTATGTTTCCTAAGTACATCTATTGTCCTACCAGGTCAGATAGGGTGGGCATGCTCCTAATCCCTTCCCTGAAATATTGTCATTTGATGGGAGCTAGAAAGTGTGCTTCTTCCATGGCCAACCCTCCTCTATCGAACTGTAGAGGAGGGTTGGCAAGCCCTCTATCCTCCTATCTTTCTGTAAAGCTCTGAAGACCTGTTTCCTCCCCCACCCCCCACAAGTGTTGGGATAAGAGATTGTATGACTTGGTTTCAGTTTGTTGTTGTTTTTAATCTTTTTAATGAATTACAGTTTTATTGTAGTGTTTATGTTGTTTTACTTTTGATTAGGAGCTGCCCTAGGGTGGTTATAAGATGGGTGGATATATAAATGTTTTCAATAATAAATAAACAAATGATGTAACAGCTGATTAAGAGAGCCAAAATCACTAATTTTCACTCACCGTCCCCTACCATCTTGGTTATGTTACACTGGGTTTTGTACATCAAATACATCCAAAGGGAAGGGTTGAGATACTTTTAAACTATTGATACTCCTTTCCCACAACAAAAAGTTTATCTTCTCTTCCACAAAAGAGGTTGATAACTCTGTCATAGTAAAAGCAACAGCCCTGTTACTATTCTGATAACATCCATGTCTTTAGGGAATCTCTTAAACTCTACTAGACTCACATCATTTCAGCTCCATAGTGCTGATGGTTTAAGCACCTACAGCTATAGCTCCTCCCACAGTTCCATCAACTAATAAGAGGAGAATTCCATATCCTCCCTGTCTTCTAAATCCACTTCACTGTATCTGCAGCAGTTGAGCAGCCATGAGCATTAGTCAGCTGTAAGAAAAGCCAAAACAATGAATAAAATCTCTAGGGGCAGGCAACAATGGAAGTATACCAACAGAAACAGGAAAAAGTGCAGCTTCTGATGATACTGGACCATTAAGAGAAGGGAAGAAAGGGCCTGTGTATTCCAAGCAGACCAGTGTTTCCTTAGAGCCAAAACAAACAAACAAACAAACAAACAAACAAACCCACCATTTCAAGAGCGGCACTGGGGACCTGACTTCATCATCACTCTCATTTATCTGAAATTCTTTACCTGCTGCTTCATCAATATCCTAACAGGACGGACGGACGGACGGATGGATGGACACACAGACAGAAGACAGATAAGAAGGATTCAAGCAGGATTCCTCACAAACGCAAGTGTCTTCTGCAGTCTAACATTCAAGCTTTTTGAAACTGGCAAACTCAGGAAACATTAACCATTTGGACTGAATGATCTTTATAGCTAGTAGGATAATGCAATAGAATCTTCAAACCCTGCCAAAGCAATTCTTCAGATCAATTTGTTAGATAGCATCATTAAGACAGTTACTCTGAAACTTTTTATAATACATAATTTGTATTACATAATTATATGGCTACCTACCAGACAGCTCAATGTCAACATAAACAAATTAAACAATAATCCCACATTTCATCAAACTTCCTATTATGGCACCTTGTCATCATCACACTAATTCCATGTTTTCTGGTTTTAACTCTTATCCTAGCTCAATCCTAGGGGAAAGAGCCTTCTGGAAGGCTAAGGGGCACTTTGGATTTCAGGAGGACAGAGGGTGAATAAGACATGCCTCCTAGGTCCCGCTAGAAGACACCATTTAAGTGATGAGACTTGGAGTGCACCCAGTTATCTGACCTGGCTGGACAGGCAGATATGTTCAGGGGGAGGCAGTGTCTTAAATTTCTCCATTAATTCAATCATCATTGTGCCAAAATAACAATAATGAAGGATTTTATATTGATTCACTGACCTTTGGGTGATACAGGTAGTCCTTGACTTACGACCAAAATTGAGCTCAACATTTTGTTGTTGTGAGACATTTGCTAAGTGAGTTGTGCCCCATTTTACGACCTTTCTTGCCACCATTGTTAAGTGAATCACTGCAGTTGATAGGTTAGTAACATGATGATTAAATGAACCTGGCTTCCCCATTGATTTTGCTTGTCAAAAGGTTGCAAAAGGTGATCATATGACCTTGGGACACAGCAACGGTCATAAGTATGAAGCAAGCATCTGAATTTTGATCACATGATCACAGAGATGCTACAAAGTTCGTAAGTATGAAAAATTGTCATAAGTCACTTTGTTCAGTGCCGTTGTAATTTCGAGTGGTCCCTAAAGCAACTGTTGTAAGTTAAAGACTACCTGTACTATGAAGATACTGTAATTAGGAGTTGCAAAATGGTTTAAAGCAGGGAATACAATATACAATTTCATTTCCCATTCTACCTCACCCTGAAACCGGACAGCAGACAAAGCCTTTTTGATCTTTTAAAAAATCTTCAGGTATAAGGATATTTAACCAGTTTCTGAATCTGGTGTGATTACATGGCATGCCTCAAAGAGCAGAGGATTATCTTTGGAATTTATAAAAACAAGAATTAATTCCTGTCCAGCTAAGCTCTGCCTTAATGTATCTGCAGGAATCTCTGTGCTTGGTATGCCTCCTGATCAGGAGATGCTGAATTAAACAGATTTATAGCAAAGAGTAGTCTAGTTCAGCGCAGGAGCTTTCAAATCTAATGTATTCTTCCTTTCTCATAGGACATTAAAAATACTATTTATTTTTCATAGAACATTAACTCTCCAGGCCTACCATTTATAGATTCTTAAAGATAAGAAAGTTTGCTCAAACATGTATTCTGAAACTCCACCCCAGGTTTTTCTTTGCCTATCAAATGTGAAACAGGTTAGTGAACGAAGTTGATACTAGTATCATGTAGTCAAAGAACTATTCTAATCTCTTAACCCATGTAAGGCAATTCATTATTTATTTAGAATTTCAATTAATCTTAGGTAAACTTAGATTATGCATTCTGGCTGGCAATCTTTAGAAAAGAGTATTTTTGTTATCTATGGTCCCAAAAGCCTTTCAGGTAGCATTTGTCATAACAAATATTTATTATTTTATTATCTAATATGTGAAGGAAGAACATATATCTGAAGCAGACCCTTTGTTTAAGGTCCAAATTAGCAGCTTTAAATTTTACTAGATATCAGTAAAATACAAATTTTATCACTCTATACTACTATTATTCAGATTGGCCCCTCAGTCAGCCAGATGTTTAGACTGGATTTGGCATTTGGCACTTATTGGGTCTTCCCCAAGGACCTGGGATAGGCAGATGTTGTTTCATAATATTAAGAGACATTAATATGAGAGCAAGTTTGGTCTAGTGCAGGAGTCTGCAACCTTAAACACTCAAAGAGCCACTTGAGCCCGTTTCCCACAGAAAAGAAAACACCGGGAGCCACAAAATCCTTCCCGTGCCTGACTATTTCTTGCGCTTCCAAGAGAGTGAGAAGAGACACAGAGACAGGGAGCAAGAGATACACACACACACACACACACACACAGAGGAAGAGAGAGAGAGAGAGAGAGAGAGTGTTGCCAGGGGCAAGTGGGGCAGGGAATGGGCTCCAGGAGGAGAGGGAGACCCAGTCTCCCCCATTGTGAAGCCCGCTAGCTTTCACTGTGCTGTGCAAGGCGCTGAAAGAGCAGCGGGCAGGCCATGTAGGGGGTATTGGGTCTTTCCCACACCAAAGGAAAGCCAGCTGGGCTTCTCCTTCCCTCCTACCCTTACCCCTTATCCCTGCTCCCTTCTCCCCACTCAATCCTACTTTGGGACAGAGAAGCGCGTGCTGGAAACATGTGTTGGGGCAACGTCGGAGTGTGTCTTCTGACTCTCCAGTGCTCGCTTGCACCTCTCTGCGCTCCTCCAGGCCTGGCTTGCTCAGGGGGGGGAGAGCAGCCCTGCCGCCTCTGCTCCCCCCCCCCACGGCCCCAGCCATCGCTGCCTGGGGAAGGAACAGGAAACCGAAAGCAGCGTGTTTCAAAGGCGGTGAACAGTGCTCCGCTGTGAGATCCGGGCCAGGCCTCTCTGCCGTCCAACTCGCCAATGGGGCTGCTTCTGCCGGGCCATCTCCCCCCCACTGGGCTGTTGTGCTCGGTGCTCAGCGGGGGAAGGGAACGCTTCCCCACGCTGCCCCCTTCTTTCTCTTGGCCCTGCCGACAAGGGAGGAGGAAGGCCAGGCTTGGGGGATGGCCCCCACCTCACAAGTTCCACCCCCGCCATTCTCTCCCAGCCCTCTTTGCTGGTGGCAACAGCAAATGTACCACAATGAAGGCGGAATGCTGTTGCCGCGTAAAGGCAAGTAGAGGGGCGCTTTGCTCCCACACTAAGGCTCCGGCCATGCCACTGCCGTGACAGGATGATGGCTCTTTCATCTCTCTGCCACGACAGGGTGACAGGGAGCCACAGCAGAGGGCCCAAAGAGCCACATGTGGCTCCGGAGCCACAGGTTGCAGACCCTTGGGCTAGTTGATCTCTATTAGCCCAACTCTCCTTATAGGGTTGGGGTTTTTGGGGGATAAAATAGGAGGATGAAAGGATACTAAGTGTATTCATCACCTTGACTTATTTATAAAAATAATAAAGGTAAGATAAAATTCCTGATCCCTGTTTTAATTAACTGTGATTAGTAAAATGTCATTTGAAAATCTCACCAGGCAATTGGAAATAAGATTTATTATCAGGAGCACTCTGTGAAAAATGAAAGTTGCAGACAAAATATCAATCAGTGTATGAGCTCCAAACCATCATGGAGAAAAATATATATATATTTTAAAGAAGTTAGCTGAGAACTTATTAAAAAAAGATTAAGAAATGAAGCATGTAATGGCTGGAATAAGGGAGGAATGGCAGGCTGAAGGTTGATCACTTAGCTTGTTGTTTGGGGGAACTTCTTAGAAATACCAAACATTCATGTCTTCTTTCTGTGAAATATGAAGTTCTAAATACACTCTTGGATCCAAGTTATTTTGAATTCAGCAGGGCTTATTTCTGAGTAGAAATTAAAACAAATTTCTGAACAAGATTGTATTCAGCAACATACTAGCCTAGAAGCTGGGCTGAGTAGGGTGGAGTGGGGTTTTTCAGTAACAAAGGGACATCATTCCTTGGTTAAATGCTTGGATGGCTCCGTTTTTAAGTGCTCCTTTTGCAAGGAAATGAAGCTTCCAGTTCACGTCAGTTCTTCATCTGGGCAAAAAGTGTTTGGATGCCTATGGGATGCCTGGAAACGGAGTGGCTGGCTCTGTTTCTAAGCATCCCATAGGCATCCAAACACTTTTCACCCAAATGGAGAACTGACGCGGACTGGAAGCTTCATTTCCTTGTAAAAGGGGCGCTTAAAAACGGAGCGGGTGGCTTTTCACTTTTCCAGGTGAAAAGTGTTCCAGTGGTGGCAGAAAAGAGTTGGGGAGGGAGGAGTGGGAGAAAGGCACCGCAAAAACCTTTCACCCCCACAATGAAAGTTTCTGGGGTCCGTGATCTCGTGAGAGTTCAGGCACCCAGTCTCTGCAAAAGAGGATAGGTGCCTGAACTCACATGATATTACAGCACCCAGGAGCTTCCATCAACTCTCCTCTCCCTCAAAGGCACAGAAACCATGGCACAGAAGAGACAGATCTTGTAAGGTGAGTCTGGCGAACAGGAAGGGAGGGGGAAGCATGAGGTATCTTAGTGGGTTGGGAAGGCCTTGGGGGCCTGTTCCATCACTAGACCCCCCCCCCACCTCCATGGCCTTCCCCACCCTGAGATACCTCATGTGCACTTAACGAACCACACATTCGATTAGTGAATGCATGGCAGAAAGCAGGGAGTGAGCTCGTTCAAGGTACGAGATTCACTCCTACGAACTCTCGAGGTACGAATGGAATGGGCAGGCTCTATTACATTCATAACTCTAGGACTACCTGTATTTTCCATAATTAATTTAAATGGGGTCACAATCCTGCAGGCAGAATTGGTATGCCATCTGTGAATTTTCCTGGAGTCATGGTTCCTGCTTGAGGAGCAAGTAGTGACTGTTGCCAGGAGGACATTTGTACAATTGCTCCCATTCCTAAATGTGAAGCACTGCTCACAGTGACTCATGCCTTAGCCACTCCTTGATTGCACTATTGTAATATGAGGTTGCATTTGAAGAGCATTCAGAAGCTTCAGCTTGTGCAAAACACAGTAGCATATGCCGTATTGGAGGCACCATGAAAGCATCACACTCATGTTGGAAGCACCAAGGTACTTCCAGGTTGAAAGGATTAGCCAGTGACATCACTGCCCAGGGGATGCCCAAGTGGGGCTCCTTTCATGTCCTGGGTAGGAGCTGGAGTGAAGGACAGTAGCTCATCCCATCCACAGCAGCACTCAGGCCTCGAACACAGGCTTGCTAGCCGCCATTCCAGCATCCTAACCATGCGAGCCACCGTGTTCCTATATGCACCATGATATTCTCATATAACATCACATAACACTATTGCTGTTTGAGCTGCACTGGGTCTCAGTAGGCTTTTGGGTGCAATTCAAGGTGCTGTTGTTAAAAGCTCCACATGACATGCATCCAGGTTACTTGTAGGACCACCTATCTCCAATGGTTTCTGCCCATCCTTTTAGATCTGGCACAGTAAGAATTCTTCAGGTCTCATCAGTGAAACAATGTCACCTAGTAGGTCAGGAAACATAGGGCTCTTTGGTAAATAGGCAACTATATATGACAGATGGATAGAAAAACATAAAGAGATACATATAGATCCTATATTGCTATCAACTATAAGTACTTTCTTGCTTTAGCTGGGCAGTGAGAAGTCCTTCATGACTTGGGTGACTCTGCTGGGAGACTAATAAAAATACTTTTAAAACTTTATATGTTCTGCTTGATAACTCGAAACTTGGCATAAATCTATATCAAGGATGGACAACTTGAAACTTCATTTCATCCTAAAGACTCACAGAATTGCTGATGAAGTTTAGTTGCATTATTGCAGAAAATGGTAAGAGTGATTTCCTACCATTTTCAGATGAGAAGTCCAAGAATTGAGCAAATAAATAAACCCATTATTAAATATTTCCAAGAAGGGAGCTGTTCAGCTAAAAATCTAAATTATAAATCTCTACAAACGCACTCCTTTAAAAATGTAAATCTCTTCTGGAAAGTGCAAGTTCAGGGGTGAAATCCAGCAGGTTCTGACAGGTTCTGGAGAACCGGTAGCGGAAATTTTGAGTAGTTCGGAGAACCGGTAGCGGAAATTTTGAGTAGTTCGGAGAACTGGCAAATACCACCTCTGGCTGGCCCCAGAATGGGGTGGGAATGGAGATTTTGCAATATCCTTCCCCCAGGAGTGGGGAGGGAATGGGGATTTTGCAGTATTCTTCCCCTGGAGTGGGGTGGGAATGGAGATTTTGCAGTATCCTTCCCCTGCCACGCCCATCAAGCCACGCCCACTAAGCCACACCACACCACGCCCACCAAGCCACACCCACAGAACCGGTAGTAAAAAAAATTGGATTTCACCACTGTGCAAGTTCCTTGGATTCTCAAGTAGGAATCTGCTGGAGACATTCTTCCACTTATGTCCCCATGCTCTGAGCTGATCTACCTGGACCTTCCTGTGTATCTCTCCCAATCTATGGAAAGTACTCTTTTGAGAATGTTCTGGATGTCCACATTTTTAGCATCTAGAAAAATCTGTAGATACCCAACTGTTTTAGATTGTTAATTGATTTTAATGTTAGCTTTAAGTTTTTTACATTTTTATTGTTTTTTAAAATTCTGTTAGCTTCCTTGAATACTTATTCTAATGGACAGGTGGTGTATAAATTAGAATAAATGAATAATAATATTTCTTCAGCACATCTTCAATCTTGATTTATCTCCTGAATGTGTCACCAGTGAAAGGCTACAATGGATTCAGTTGTTTCAAGGGCAATCCCCAAGACAAGTGTTCTTTATAGAAAGGTAACAGTACCACACTGTATTTTAAGCATGGTGTTTGGTTTGTACTTCTTCTCCAATTAAAGAATTAGAACTTATTTTGCCCTTTCTTGCAGTTGTTATTACTAATGGTCTTGATCAT
The DNA here is from genome assembly GCA_003457575.1 of Thermophis baileyi. Taxonomy (NCBI): domain Eukaryota; kingdom Metazoa; phylum Chordata; class Lepidosauria; order Squamata; family Dipsadidae; genus Thermophis; species Thermophis baileyi. Next base: position 266,259 of record QLTV01000984.1, read on the forward strand.
TTTTCAACCATGTGTTTAAAACTCTCTAGCAGAAAAAAAAAGATTATATGCTCGTTAACATTTCATTTATCTCTTTCTATTTTATCCAGGCTGCCAAGAAATTTTCAGAGTGGGAGAACTGTAGGGCGACTACAAGAATTCCCCACCTTAAAATTTAAATGGAACTTTTCCAAATGCATTTGGTTTCATCACACAATGACAAATACTTTTCTAATGCTTTTTATCGTTTTCATGCTGCTTTGTAACACAGAACAGGATTATGTACTGCTACTGAAGTTGTTAGGACTACTTGATTTTGGATAAAGAGTTGAGAATTCAGATTTATCTTTGGATTGTTAGTAAAATACATGAACACACTTACATGCACTCAAGTTTGAATGGCTACTTTGGAGATTAAGAAAAACCATAAACCATACGGTTTAGTGCATTCCATAGGTGTAACATCTAGGCTGCAAAAATCCAGAAGAGTACTCAGAATATGCTAGTTCTTTGCTGCCATCTATCAATTACCTGGAGTTTTGCAGGTTGGATATGGTATACCTATATGTAAATCACATATTAAATAAAAGCATGGACTTGGAAAGAGACCACACATATTATCCCTGCTCCTCAAATCCTATATATGCTGAGCATGTATTGGATTATAGTTTTCACTTGTGATATAAAACCTGATATAGAATCACAAAGAAGACTGAAGGAGGGAACTCAAAATGTAAAACATGATAGTCCTGGTCAGATCTACCTCTGAATCCATAAATAATATTTGCATTAAGAATACAGTGACAAGGATGGGGCTTTGATTCATGTGGTAAATGATATATAGGTTTCAGATTTAAGATTGCTCAAATCAGAGGACAACCCCTTCTCCTTACCCTAGGAAAGTAGGCAAAAGAGCCTTGATATAGTTGATAGTGAGCAACCAAATGTCTCTAACTGGTTTTCAAGTATAGATAGTCCTCGATTTACAACTGTTCATTTAACAATGAGTCAAATTTATGACAGACTCGAAAAAAGCAACTTACGATCTAACCTCAAAGTTACAATCATTGCAACACCCCAGGGTCACATGATTGCAATCTGAGTGCTTGACAATTGGCTCGCATTTATGATGTTTGCAAAATCTTGCAATTACAATCTTGTGATTTGCGATCTTCCCAGCTGTCTTCCAACAAGCAAAATCAATTGGGGAAGTCAGATTGATACAAAGACTGTATTAAGTCATATAAAAAAACACACCACACGATTCATTTAATAACCACAGTAAAAATGATAGTAAAATCAGGTCTTGTCATGTCATGATTCACTTAATGACCTCATTGCTTAGTGATCAAAATTCTGGTCTCAACTGTAGGACTAAGTCAAGGACTACTTGTAAAGCTTTGACAGTAATAATCTTCTACTATAATTTTGGCTCCAAAATGTTAGACTTTGTACATGGATATTCTGTAGTGATGAGTAATATCCATTTATATCTTTAACATCTGTTGATTTTGGCATTTAGATTTTCTGCTCAATCATGTAATACCCTTTCCTGTCTTCAGTTCCTTATCTCAAGTTTTCTGCTATCCTTTTGTAACCGGAGGGTTGTAATAAAATTGGGGAAACGATTGAAGGTGGAGCACAGAGTTGAGTGTTGCTATATATAAGAAGCAAGGAAATTCCTTGGGTGCTACAAATCTGAGTGCCAGGCCTTTTAATTAGCAGGATGCAAGAAAGAGGAAGTTAAGAGGAGAAATAAGAAAGTTAAGAAATAAAATGAGACAAGGGGCATCTTTGTGCACAAAGTAGAGCCTCAGAGTTTGGGAAATTAAAAAATTGTGGAGCTGTATCCTACAGATACAGGAACTCTATTTTTTTCTGTTTGGAAGAAAAGGCTAGGAAAAAGAAGGGATTAGTTTGCTGAGGAAATAAGTAGGAGTCGGAGAGTTAAAATGAGACAAGAAGAGCACATGAGAGTAAAGGAGATAAGAACAAAGCTTTAAAGTGTAAGAAAAATTACTGGTGAGTCAGGCAGCTTACAAAGACAAAAGGGGGATAATAGACAAAGCCTCCCAGTTGGGAGAGTGACAGAAAGATTACTTATGAGCCAGAGATGAAGGGAGAATGCACAAGTTTGTCCTCCTGCTGTGTACCCTGCTGGTAAGCCTGCCTGCAGTTTGGGTTCAAGAGAGGTGGATTGGCAAGTTCCTCCTGTGAAGGGAACCAATCCAATATGTCAGCTGGAGAGAAAATTTGGGTGAAGAGGTGAGGTGCACTTAGTGTGTGCGGGCTGAGAAAGAAGAACATGGCTGCAAGACCTTTAGATTTGAATCAGGGCCAGCCAGAAGGAGGTGCAACAGAACCATAATGAGGAAAGAAGAAAGTGCCCCATGTGACTTTTGCAAGACAACAAAGGTTGAATTGTGTGAATTTAAAGTGAGGTTTAAATTGAGTGGCATGGGGGCCTTGTGGTGAAGATGCTCGCCTCCCACTCGGAAGACTGAGAGTTCAATCCTAGGTAGTGGCAGATATTTCTCTCGTAGGGTGCAAAGAGAACATATCTGCTGAAAACTTCGCATGGAGTCAGGAAGGGCATCTGGCCAGTAAACACTCAGCTCCATCCAGTCACCCTGACACTACTCTGAATTAAGGGATTACAGGGTCATAAAAAGGGAGTTATATACAAAGTTTTAAAAAGAACCTATCCAGCTATAGGGTGACAGCAGGAGTGGGTTCCTCCCGGTTCGGACCGGTTCTCCCAAACCGGTAGCAGCCCGCTGGTGATGTCACCAAACTGGATCGGTTGGTGCCGGTCCGTGGGGGCCGCCATCTTTTTTTTTGAATTTTTTTAAATTTTTTTTTCCTTCTGAGCATGTGCAGAAGCCAACTTCCGGCACTGTGCATGCAATCACCATCTTTTTTCCGGCTTTTTTGGGGGGGGGGATTTTTTTTGGATTTTTTGTTACTGCGCATGCGTGCACGCCCATGAGGCGCGCCCATGCGGCACAGGAGGGAGCGAACCGGCAGCAAGGTAAGTTGGAACCCACCCCTGGGTGACAGAGAGGGACTGAATTCTCCAAGTGTGCCTCTCAGGACTGGAATGAGAGACTTATTGCTACAGAGTTCAATGGTTATTATTGTATAAAATTAGCCTTGTATCTGTATGAGTCTGGTTGGAATTTCTAAGGTTATTGTTTTAATGCAGGAGTAAAAGGGACCTCTGCTATGGTTTGAATGCCAGCTAGTAAAGAACAGTGGTTTGTTCATAACTCAAAGTGTATCTTGGGTATTATTGGGGTCAATAAGAGGGAAAAATTCTATTCTATTCTATTCTATTCTGTTCTGTTCTGTTCTGTTCTGTTCTGTTCTGTTCTGTTCTGTTCTGTTCTGTTCTGTTCTGTTCTGTTCTGTTCTGTTCTGTTCTATTCTATTCTATTCTATTCTATTCTATTCTATTCTATTCTATTCTATTCTATTCTGAGGAGTTGCTCCTTATAATCCCCTGCTGGTCGAAAGTTTTAATGGCAGGCTTGATTAGAATAAATTCTATAAGGAGCAAGAAGAAATTTTGCATGACAAATCTCAAGGAGAACTCTTGAACCCAGGCCTGGCTTCTTCATTATAGCAGGGGCTGCTGACAGATGCTTCCTTATTTCCTTATTTGTCCCCTTTTTCTTGTCTCTTGGAAATGATAAATAATATGAATATACAGCAAGACAGAATATGAGAAGGATCGTTACTGTTATCAGCACTTCTGGAGAACACAAATATGGTCATTTTCTTTTTTCATTTAACCAATGTTCTACAAATATTGCAATGAAGCTGTGAAGCTGCATTTTACGTGTAACAATAAAACCAACACAACTATGAGTGTAAAGAAGGAACAGGTACGCTTTCCTCACCATTCATCTTGTTGCTTGGAAATGCTTTTTATACAACTGACTCATATTTATGATGGTTGGAGTGTCCCGGGGTCATGTGATCACCTTTTGCAACCAAGCAAAGTCAATGGGGAAGCCAGATTCACTTAACAACCCTGTTACTACCTTAACAACCACAGTGATTCATTTAACATTTATGTCAAGAAAGATTGTAAAATAGGGCAAAACTCACTTAACAACTGTTTCGCATAGCGATAGAAATTTAGGACTCAATTGTGGTTGTAAGTTGAGGACTACTTGTATTTGTAGTTTCATAGTAAGGTAGGGAGACCATGAGCACATGGCTTCTGATGGTTTTTTCCCCCCAGCCAAAGTACTAGCAGGGGTTTAAATGTCTGTATTTTCTTCTATGTAATGGTTTAATAATATCTTATATCTCCGTGTATGTTTCTGTTCTCCCATCATGTAGCATCAGCGACATGTATAAATGTATGATTTTTTTATTTTTCTGTTCTCCATAGCAATAGCACTTAGATTTATATATCACTTCATAGTGCTTTACAGTCCTCTCTAAGTGGTTTACAGAACCAGCATATTGCTCCCAACAATCTGGATCCTCATTTTACCGACCTCGGAAGGATGGAAGGCTGAGTCAACCTTGATCCGGTCAGAATCGAACTCCTTGCTGTGGGTAGAGATTGCCGGCATTCTAACTACTGTGCCACCAGGACTCTCTCTGCTTTCTTTTTACCTGGATAGGATTTAAACAGGTAATGGGCTTCATGTTTCATTAAGGACTTTCTTGGTATGCTCAACTTGAATGTTTGTTGTTCCTATCAAGATCAAACTCCAGACTGTGGGCAGAGTTTGTCTGCAATACTGCATTCTAACCACTGCACCACCAGGGCTCTCCCCATAGGCTCTGGTTTGCTTCAGACTGTTTTCAATTCCCGCCCCCTGTTACTGGCTCTCCCCTGTATACCAAATTTGGTTCAGTTCTGTTCTCAGAGAGTTATCCTGTAATGGACAAAGTTTTAAAGTCCCTTTACATAATTTCTTTTCAACAACCAATTAGGTTTGAAAGAATAAAAAGAGCAGTTATTATGATTTTGGTAATATACAAGTTCAGTAACTTCAATGAGTCAATTCACAATCAGTTAAAAGTGATGAACAGAAGCAGGGTCTTCTGGTGGAGGTATGACAAACTGAAGATGGATCTGCAAAAATGGAGCCAACGAATGCAACAAAGACAAAGGAACGGGATGAGGAGAGGACAGGAGATCACCCACTTGTGCTCCGGACAGCTGCTCCATGAGCAGACTGCTGTACAGAGGTCTTCCATGGGTCTGAATACCAAGAAATGAGTTTGAAAATGTTGAAGTCAGTTGAAGTCCACGCTTCCTAAAGTTGCTTCTGACGCTTTTCTGTGCAAAGTGACATCAATGTACTTTCAAACAGGCAGAAAATGTATGAACCAGCGGTTATTGTTGGGCTACAGCAGGTTACTGTTATTCATGCTGGCTGGGTCTGTTGGGCCTTATAGTCTCAGGATATCAAAAAGATCAATTCTGTTTTAGAGGTAAGAAGAGATGGTGATTGTGACTCTTCCATAAATTCTTATTGTAATTCCAGGAACAAACCATTTTTAGTCAATTGCTCAAAAAACATGAGACAAATAGAAGGAAAAAAGAATACATAAAAGTGCTTTAACAAAAAAGTGAAAAAAATTCAACAAAGAAAAATATAGTATACATGTATGTCATTATAGCATTGTGTTCTATTTTGATACTGTATGTATCACCTTCAATATCATCTTTGTGCTTTGTTTTTTTTTTTTTTGTTACAGATAATCATCAACTTACAATCATTCATTTTGTGACCATTCAAAGTTACAACGGCATTAAAAAAGTGACTTATGGCCGTTTTTCACACACATGATCATTGCAGCCACATGATCAAAATTCAGTGTCCTGGGGTCATATGATCACCTTTTGTGACATTCTGACAAACAAACTCAATGGGTAAGCCAGATTCACTTAACAACCATGTTACTAACTTAACAACTGTAGTGATTCACTTAACACCTGTGGCAAGCAAAATTGTAAAATGGAGCAAAACTCAAAAAATGTCTCGCTTAGCAACATAAATTTTGGGCTCAGTTGTTAGGTCGAGGACTGCCTATATTAATAAAAGAAGCAATAAAAAATAAATAAAGAAAGAAAAGTGACATGAGTAAAGTCTTTCAGCCAAGCTCAATTTCTGGTGACCTCATGGATGTCATGGACTCTTCTATTTATGTATTTATTCAATTTATATAGCTGCCCATCTCAGCTATATAGCTTCTTGGGAAGAACATGGCACTGGTTTGTCGCTGCCTTTTGCGGACGTTTCTATGACTTATGAGTTCAGTTTACAACCCTCCAATTCCCTGGAGATCTTCATCCAATTCCAAGCACTAACCAGGCTTGAGCATGACAAAATTAGCCAGGTGCTACCACCTGCTGAGGTAATTGCTCAAAAGCCCCATTTGTTTGAACTGACTCCATTTTGCAGGAATCAATTTTTACTTTAATAGGATGCAAAAACACTGTCCCCAGCTGGGTTCAAACAAAAGGACCAGGGTTAAAAGTCTGAATGTACTGATGAACGTATTAATGAAAGTGAGAGCAAAGAAGGAGAAATGCACCTTAGCGCATTATCCAGGCACATTTGTTTGATACCCAAGAAATTGCCATTTCCCTCCCTTTTCTGAGAAGCTACCCGGGGACACAGGCTATGTTTGTTTGCACTGGGTGTAATCATTTTCTGACAACCAGCCAGTTTCCCTACAGGAAAAGCCCTGGTCCCATGAATATCAGCCTTGCTGGCACTTCTTTCTCCATCAGCTAACGAGAGTTGACAGAAACACCAGCACTTGAAGGAGCTCATCAGCCAACGATAGTGCCTCTCTGCCTCTGATGGAAAGCAGTTGGTTCTTTCCATCTTCTTCGCAAGTAAAGGATGTTCACCAGCCAGAGAAACAACTCCATCTCCCTTTCTCAAGTGACCTTTTATCTTCCCACAATAATTAAACATTAATTAGATGTTTTGCAGAATGTCAGAAACTGTCCTCTAGAAAAAATATGGTGTTAGGAAATCATGTCACACCTTTTGTTCAAAAAAGAAAACTGTGCTGCTGCGGTTTTAAGGGATTGTCAGCTATCACAACCAATAAAATACCCTTGGTGTTATATATTGAGCTCCCTTTCACAGGAAATAGAACCACTTAGAACATATTCTAATGGCCTTTTAGAATGCTTTAAAATGAACGCAGATGTAACGTTTGGTTGTATTTCACATTTGCTAGAACACAAAAGCATTTCCACATATGCCCAAAGAGATGCCAGACAAATAATCTGGTAGGGGTGCCAACTAATCCTAAAAACTGAATGTGCCCGTGTGTCTTTAGCAGCATTTTTTTTCTATTGACCTTAGTTGGTGAGAGTTTTCACAGCATGGAAATTGCTAGTCCTGTCTGCTAATGGAGATACATCAAGGTTACATTGAAGTCATCACTACAATGGCCAATTCAAAGGATGTCAATTGTATGTATAGTCTTAAACTGATGGCTCTCTCTTTTGCTCTGATCCAAAGTGAGCCATATTAAAAGCACCATAACCAGGACGATTTTCTTTTAAGTTTTATATGTCACAGAAAGAGAAAGAGAGTGAGAAGAGAAAGAGAATAGCTTTCAAATATATTGCAAAACATGAGATTTTTCGGCTACAGTATATTGATTTAGATTATAGGTTGAGTTATCATTGTGGAATACTTTTATATATATATTTCTGAGCATACGAAGCTTAAAAATCATCACCAATTTTGTTTGTGCTATTGATACTGCATATCAAAAATTTAATGAAGACATTTCTTCCATTCTACACCATAAAGTGACACATTCATATGAAGTTTCACCAAATTACTCGGCTGGTTGCCCCTATTAACGCAGAGAAAGATAAAACAATGAAACAAAGAAGAGCAGACAAATTTGTAAGAGAAGAAAGGCATATTAAAAATGGATCTCATGGTGCATGCTGAAACTAGAGATCGATCTACTGTCGATAATAGAAAACCCTGGTGGCTTTCTAATGCTCTAGACTTATTCAAATTAGTCAAAATTATTCCCACAATGAAGTTTGTATTTACACAAATGAGTGAAAGGATTGCTACTACATGAATACTGGCCAAGCAGAATGGTCCTGAAGTTTCTCAAGATTTGTCTGCTGAAATTTAGTGGTCCTTCAGAGCAGATGAAAAAGGGCCCCATCCTTGTGCTATATATTAATCCCTATATACTGATTCACATCTATATGCTTGTAGTGAATTCTTTCCTGGATACATTTCTCATTGTGTTTTTGTAGAAAAAGGCATACAATGAAAAGATGGTACTGGTACTGGTACTGGTACTGGTACTGTCCTGTTGCTTCAGGCCTGCATCTTAAGTTTATCCTACAGTCCCTAATCTCCAACAATAATTTCTCGACCAATATATTCTGCCTTCATCTAGTATTCATCAAGTAGCAGCCCTTTTACTTGTATTTGCCAATACAAAGTTCATGTACAGAGAGTTAGGGATTATAATGTTCACTATGGATGAAGCATTAGAAAGTCATCAGATTTTTGGATAGTAGGCCATTCTCTAATGGCAACCTATAATACATGTCAGCAATTCTTTAAACCAACTGATATTTCCCCCCCAAACATGATGTGACTATACTTCCTAGCTGACAATGAGATGTGTGTACTTTAAAGAATTGCAATCAGCTGGCATATTCGTGCCCTATGGAATATGAAATACTTTTCAGAATCTAAAGCCATACTGCCAAGTAGCAGTCATACTATATCCAGCCCCTCATTTTGATGGGACATTAAAAATAAAGATGTGGGTTCAATTCTTGATAGATTTAAAATACCTATTATGGTTTAATACTTTCATCAATACGGAAAGAATAATAATTTCAGCCCACACTCTCTGAAGATGCCGTCATATTACTTACCTGCTTCCTTTGCCCTGATGATGGAAAAGGAAATGGGCAGCAAATTGGTAGGACTTGGATTGGGAACAGCTATGTCAAAATCTCTACTCAACCACAAGCATACAGAGACCACTGTTTTAATGGATTAAATTTTCAAATATGTACTTTGTACTCAAATTAGATATTTAATGTATTTTTTTAGTATTTTACTGTTTTTTAATATTTTAAAATGGTTTTAAGGTTTTAATTGTAATATAATGTATGTTTTTGAATTGGGAGCCACCCAGAGTCATTTATTGAGATGGGCAGCTATAGAAATCAATCAATCAAATAAATAATGCAGTTGCAGATGCCCTTATGATTTTTCTCTATGAGTAGTAGCCTGGTGGCCCAATTGGGACCAAGTCTGCTACACATGGTTGAAGAAAGTTTAAACTTTTCCCTCAGGCCAATGTCAATTGTTCCATAAAATGTCTCAAATCTTTGGAAGAAAGATGGGGTAATTTAATGATAGCTCAACTGAAGGCATGATTGCTAAATCAAACAAAATTTTTCACTTCATATTCATCTGCTTTGAACCCTGATAAAAGCTAAGGGAACTTGGAAGCCCACAGGTTTTGAGTTTAAATACTGAAAGTAGGTGCCTACAGTCTGAAGCTTGTAATATATTTATATATTGTACAATATATTTTTAGAGAACTATTATAGAAACACTATGCCTGAAAAATAACAAATGTCACATACATATTGTGAAATAAATTGATTTATATAAGCATACCATGCCACAGAAACAATTTTCATACGTGTCCAAATGGAAGGAAAACAGAGGCTTAGGGTTCACCATCTCATTCCAACATGAGGGCTTCCTCTTTCCTTGTGATGGTCTTATGTAAGCTTATGTAATTTTATAGGCTGACTAATCGTTTTAAAAAAGAACCTGCATCCAAAGATAAGAGCCAGTTTGGTGTAGTGGTGAAGGTGCTGGCCTAGAAACTAAGAAACTGTGAGTTCTAGTCCTGCCTTAGGCATGAAAGCTAGCTGGGTGACTTTACACCAATCATTCTCTCTCAGCCCAACTCACTTCACAGGGTGGTTGTTGTGAGGAAAATAGGAGGACAAAAGAGTATTTGTATGTTTGTCACCTTGAATTGTATATGAAAAAAAAGCAGGATAATATAGGTAATCCTTGACTTATGACCACAACTGAGCCCAAAATTTATATAGTTAAGTGAAAAATTTGTTAAGTGACTTTTGCCCCATTTTATGATCTTTCTTGGCTCAGTTGTTAAGTTAATCACTGCAGTTGATAAGTTAGTAATCTGGTTGTTAAATGAATCTGGCTTCCCCATTGACTTTACTTGTCAGAGGGTTGCAAAAGGTGATCACATGACCCCGGGACACTGCAACCGTCATAAATATGAACCCGTTGCCGAGCATCTGAATTTAGATCACCTGATCATAATGCTGCTGCAAAGGTTGTAAGTGTGAAAAATGGTCATAAGTCACTTTTTTCAGTGCCATTGTAACTTTGAACGGTCATTAAATGAACTGTTGTAAGTCGAGGACTCCCTGTAATCTAAACAAACACACACACACACAAAAAACTATGTCTAAAATGTAATTATACGCTAATTCTTCCAACAGGGCCCTTGACTATCATCCCAAAGTCTTGTCCTGGTGCTAGTTCTGCACTTTTCACTTCAGTCTTCACTAATACAAACTTGAGCTTCTCTCTGAACTACCATTAGGCCACAGCAACCTCAGCAGACTGCCAAAAGGGGGAAAAAAGAAAGAAAGAAACCCAGTTTGAAAGCATTGCTTTTCCATCTATCTTTCAAATCCTTTGAGACATGAGCAGCTCTGGGTTCTTTCTCTTCCCTAAACAGTTTCTATTCCATTTGCTGATTATGCATGAAATATAAGTACTATTAATTTCTTTTGTGAAATCATGCTTGAACTTGCTTTTTGCCTTCCCCCTATTTTTTTTTTCCGTTCAGTCTCGTGTTTCTTTGACTGCAATTCCAAGGTCAAGGAAAGTCTTGTTGTATTGATTATATAAAAAATGCTGTGCTTTATTTCTGGAGAATATAACATAACATAAAGTAAAAGAAAGAAACAGAAATTAAATGCCTTGGACGTTGTTACTGAATTAAGTGTTTAGAAAAAGTATAGGGAAGGGAATGTTTATTCTTTTTAGTATTAACCTGAGAGATGTCTGGTTAAGACTAAAAACAATAAACATTCCCTTCCCTGTAGTTTTTAAACACTTAAAAGTGGTAAATTACAGAATTAGAGATTGGATAAGAGAAGTGTGAATCAGAATTAAGCATTTTAATTGTTTTTAAAATATCTCTTTAAAAAGCCGAGAATTAAGAAGACAGAGAGTTATGAAAGAGACATAAAGGGAAAGGTTCACCATTATTGTCTTTTTTCTTATCTTCTTCTTAGAGATTCAACCCTTACTATCTTTGGACAATCACTGCTGATAGAAATAAAAAATGTTAAACATGTTGGTAATACAGAACTCTTTGCTATTTTAGCTATCATCGCACAATGTCCTTTATATGAGGAAGTTGTTCAAAAAGTTATTCAGAATCATATTCTTTGTTTAAAATTTTTCTTCTATTAGCTTATTTTGTTATCCATGACTAACTGGTCTTAGCATCTGCTTTATACCCAACTATAAAACTATGTTCAGCCCAACAATCTGATGGCTTCAGCAACAGAAGGTGACCCAGATTACAAGGCATTGTGCATTAATGCCAAATCTTGTTTAACAGCAGCTGCTGTAAGCTTCTCTGATTAAGATTCACATTCGACAAGCACAAATCACAACAGCCTCTTCAAACACACAGGTTTCCAAACCTGTTCAGCAGATCTTTTCTTTCATAAACACACATCAATCTTGCCAGTTTAACCTCTTTTTATTTTTTACATCTTGTACATAGCTGTCATCCTTCTGACAAAATGATGAAAGAAGACCATTTTAAAAGCTTTATAAAAAATATTCTCCTGTAAAGCAGGAGTTTATTCAAATGGCTTCTCTAAAAAGACAAAAATAAAAAAGAAGAATCAAGTGCATATGCTCATTTTGTCCTTCTAATGGGACATTATGTTTACAAAGCTGAAAGTAACCCTATGATATTTGAAACTTTTTTTTAAAGAAGTCATTTTTTGAGGAAGAGGGTTTTTTTACAATATTTTATTACTTTATTTAATTTATGACAAATCTAAGAATGAAACCCATCGAAAACAGATGTTAGTAAATTGGAAAAGAAGGATATAAACAGAGGTACACACAGAAACATAGGTGCCTTTTAAAATATTATTTTAAAAATGGTGAGTTTTTATAATGGTGCGTACATCTAAAAACACTTATGTTTGCGTGAGTATTCCAGAAGAACCATTTGTTCAAAACTTTGTCCCGTCTAATCAAACATTTTGAACTTTAATAGCTTCAAAGCCATCATTCTATGGATTCATATAACCCAGGAGTTTCCCTTAAAATATGTAAATTGCCTTCAGATATCTTTGCTGGAATAGTTTAGCTCTTTTCTTACACACAGGCCTTAAATAATGACAGGAGAAAGAGAGTTAATGCTTACTTTTTAAACTGAAGAACAGCAAGAAATTGAGGTAGAAGAGAAGAAAATTAGTTCTTGACTGAGCCATATTATTCGTTCCAATAGAACATCTTCTTTCAAAGTTTCCAGTTACACAGGGGATGGATGGTTATTGCTTTCTACTCCTGCCCAGAGTCCAGAAAGACAGTCAAGGGACAGGGTCTAATGTATCCCATCTCTGCTTCTGTCCCTTGCAGCATAAACAGCAAACCTGCAGAGTTCCATTTAAAAAGCATTTGTGCTTGCTAACATTTTATTCTAGCAGCACTGGGTGGTGACTCAAACCTGGTGCAGATTTTTCAGCTTAGTGGACTGGAGTCTCTCATGTCCCCTGTGGATTTAAGGACAATTGTGCTATTGGACAGAGAAAATGTCCTCAAACCATATCCACAAGTTCTCCTTTTCTCATAATAAAAGGCTCTTACATATATTAGTTCTATTTTTTCTCCCAAATTATATAGCAATATCACATTGTAGGAGCAATAGCCCTTTATAAATTAAATTAAATTAAATTTTAAAAACAGGGAAAAACAAGCTTTATCATTTCTCTGTAAATTTTAGTAATTATTGCTTGATGCTATTTTAGATCTCATAATAGAGGAAAAACCCTTTAATGAATATGCCAATTTCACTAATATTGTGGATCATCCTTTCTTCTAAAAAAAGACTAAAGCTTTATGAGGGGGGGAAAAATACAGCAAGTTTTTATTAATATTACTTTTAGTCCTGAATAACATTAGGTTTGAGATCCAGATTTTAAGCCTCTGCCACAAGTCTTTGGAAATTAACTAAGTGGCACAGAACAATGTGAAAAAGATTCAATCATTCTCATTTAGAGCTACACACCCCTTTATTGTGCATCCAAAACTGTGTATCAGTAAAGATGGTTCTTTAGAGTTTATAGTTTAAGATTTTCAAACTAAACTTCTCATCCAAAGCATCTAAGCCAGAGGCCCTCAAACTTGGCAACTTTAAGACTTGTGGACTTCAACTCCCAGAATTCTCAAGCTGGCTGGAGAATTCTGGGAGTTGAAGTCCACAAGTCTTAAAGTTGTCAAGTTTGAGGACCCCTGATCTAAGCAAATGTAGAAGTCAGGGGATCAAATAGTTTTCAACAAACAGGAAGCAGAGAGAAAGAGTTATGGATATACCTTTGGGAATCCTGAAAAACAGACTAGGGACATGGGAAAAACCAGGTTAGATCATCATGGAGAAAATCTATATAGTCATTAAGTGTTGACATGGACTTGATGACAAATAATCGATCAATCACTCTCACAACGGAGGAATATAAAAATGAAGTGTTTGCTTTAGAATGTGTTAATGTACTATTTTTTGTTACCCTCCTGATGTTACCATCAAGATGATCAAGTTCTGGCCTACATCAAATTATTCACAGTAGTTAAAAAAAGGGGGAAATTTCTGAAGAATTACAAAAGGACTGCCTCAGTATAGACATTAACATGTTGGTTTTATTATGATGGTTACTTCGGTTGGTTATTCACACCCTGGTCACCTCATGATTGGACTATTGCAATGCACTCTACAATGCACCCTTAAAAACCATCTGGAAGCCAACATTTGGAAGGTTAAAAATGCAGTAGATGGCTCCTATATGATCTTTCATCACTGCTGGATGTGATATACCAGGAGGGCAAAAATAACTGGATCCCACAGATAATTAGGCCCTATACTACAAAGGGTTTATAGGTGTTGACCAGCATCTCGAATTGCACCTGGAAGCTGATAGGCAGATTGGCATTGGCCCTTATAGTATAGGGCCTGATTATCTGTGGGACCACCTATCTTCAATTATTTTTGCCCTCCTGGTATATTCAAGCAGAGTGGGTATGCTCCAGATCTATTCAATTTGATTCAATGTCATCATATGGGATCAAGGAAGTGTGCCTTTTTTGTCCAGACACCACACCCCAGAGTAGCATCCCCTCAGAGATACAAATTTGCATTAACTTTCCTGGGGTTCCATAAAGGCTTTAAGACTTGGCATTGGTTCCATTGGTTCTTGGCAGATTAAAATATTGTGGTATTTCTGAAATCAAATTGATAAAGTGTTGGTTCATAACACATAATTGGCTGTGGTGATCCCAGGCTATCAACACACTGGGTGTCATACCAAAAAGTCTTGATGGCACTTAGAAAATATGTGCATTGATGAAAATTGCATATGTCAGTAACAAAAGGTCACACTGTGTGGACACATCCACTACGCCGATACATTATGACATCTTAGGTACTCAGGAAGAATTCATTAAGTTCATTAAGCACAGGCCGCTGGCGGACCACAACAAATATGAAGACCAACATCAGCTAAAGAATTGGCAGCTGTGATTTCAGATTGTTGCGTATATAATTACAAAATCACCATTAGCCAATTGCAAAAGGCAAATTTATTTGGAATGGTTTACATCCTGCAACAATATCTTTAACACCATCAAACAACAAAATCTGCCTATCCCAGAGCTTGGGAAGGACTTGATAGGTGGATAAAAATGCCAAATCTAGCCTAAGCATTTGGCTGGCTGTGTGTCCAACCATAATAATAATAATAATAATAATAATAATAATAATAATAATAATAATAATAATAATAATAATAATAATAATAATAATAATAATAATAATAATAATAATAATAATGTTCTTGTGGGCTGTCCTAGAAGTAAGCATGGAATAACAATAAAACAAAAACAATTCAATAAAGTGTAAAAATACAGAAAAAAGTTGTCTTCATGTATACACTGAAAACCATGGGGCAGCCTTAAATTACATAAATAAGTTTTAAACAAACAAATAAATAAATAAATAAATGAAATGCCTAAAAACTTAATTAAATTTTACTGTTTTTACCTTTGCTGTATTTTGATATATGTGGGCTGGTTCGTATTTTAACGGGGATGCTGAATGAATTGCTTCAAAAAATTAAATTGTTGATATTGTTGGATATATTTTATTGATTGGTTTCATGCTTATCTGCATATACTCGTGTTTTGGATGAATTATAGTAGTTAAAACCTCAGTATGTCATAATATAATTGCTGATCTGGTCTATCAATTGTTTCAAGCGCAATTTATTTGTGAAGAATGTGTTATATAAATAATTTACTGAGTTGTGACCTCTGTATGTTGCTTCTGAATATCAGCTACAGAAGCATGATAACAGAAAGGAGATACATTGCTCTTATCCTCAAAGTAACTAGCCAAAAGGAAACAGAACAAGGCAAGCCCATCTCTCTCTTTATACTTTCTTTTTTATGAAAAACATTCTTAAAAATTTTAAAGTTTGAGTACAGTAATTTATTCTAGGTTAAAGAAAAATGTATAAAACCTTTTATTTTATTATTTTTCATTTGCAAATCCTATATGGAGAAAAGGCAATATTTTGGTAATGACATTTGCATGAAGAGAATATAGAATTGCAGTGCTATTTGACCTTGATAGGTTTTGGAATCAATACTATTGTTGGAGGTTCAACTTCAGCTTACTTGGGTCAATGTCTTCACATAACAAGATGGACCTTTTCTCTGTCCTCTGGTCTCTTATAACTCTGATTGCACCTCTCATGATGATTGCAATTTCCTATTTCTTGCTTTGATAATCCATCTAATTATGCCTGATTTTCATTTGGCTGCCAAAACATCAGACATCCAATATATTCTCCCCCCATATTTAATTCCTGGACTTCAAAATGTCTGATTATCTCAACTTCCATCAGCTACTTGAGGAAGAAGGGGATTTTATTCCTCCGCTTGATATACCTATTAAAATTTCCATTGAATATGTGGACTGCTATTAAAAACTTCTAAATTATGAGAAACATGTCAAAACATGTCACCCTTGCCAAAGGATTGTATTTCAGGTACATAATCCTCTTCTCGTATTAACTTCATATCAGTTCCTTGAGTGGGGTTAGGCTAAAAGATAATACTGACTTCTGAATGTCAAAATTGAGTTGATTTTTGAAATATACACAAATCAAACCTGACAATCTGCTCCTAGTTTCTCTATCCTTGTGTCTGCTCAGATTACATTCAGAATTATGGAACCTGTAATCCCATTTTTATGGGATTTTGAGTTTTGAGAATTACAATGATCACACTGAGTCTTATTGTATAGTAATATTCATTTTTCTTTATGTCGATTGCGATAAAATATCAGATTTGTTATCCTTTTTTCTGACTGTGAATGGAATTGGAAGTGCCAAGATTTTCACAGTGATGGGCAAAGTGTTAACATGTTAACCTTTCAGCTCTTCCCCACTGGATCTGCAAAACAGCTCTGTGAGAAAGATTGGTGATGGGTGAATGCCAAAGTTGAGTGGAAATTTCTAGCAAAGTCTCCTGGTTCTGGCACACTTAAAACACTTGGGAATTTATAGTTCTTATGCTATTTCTACTTCTCTATTCAAATATTTTCTAAACTGATTTCCTCTTTTATACAGCCATCATCTACCCCCATGGTAGGTGCTAACTGCACAGCATTGTAACTCCTATTAGCAAGTATAAAATAATGTTTGCAACTGTCTGCAAAATGTTTTGTCTTGAGTCTCAGCCATGCCATTTGGGGCTGGCAATAAGTGGTCCTTTTCCATTTCTGACACTTACAACAGGCCAGAATTTGTAATTACATCTAGTATACAAATAGCGACAGCACTTAGACTTATATATAGCCCCACACTGCTTTATAGCACTCTCTGAGTGGTTTACAAATGTCAGCATATTGCCCCCAACAATCTGGGCCCTTGTTTTACCAACTTCAAAAGGATGGAAGGCTGAGTCAACCTTGAGCCGGTCAGGTTCAAACTCTGTGGGCAGGGTTAGCCTGCAATACTGCATTCTAATCACTTGCCACCATGGTTCCTGATATTATTGATAACAGATAAATGACTAATTTAATGACAAATAGGCTCCATCATAATTAGAAATGCTGTGTTTTCTTACAATATAGCCTGCCTTGGTGGTTTTCAACAGTTTTATTTTTGCTATATCAGTGGAAAACCTTACATATTGTCCCCAAGACAAAAACAAGATGATTTTGATAAAAAACATACTGAGGTCTCCAGAAAAAGAACTTTTCCGCCATGTGATCCTGCATGCCCACGTTTATCCTTGTCTACTTATTTTAATTTATGTAAAGAATACCTTGGTTTCTTAGTCAATCTCAGAAGTAACAACAACAGAATAACAGAGTTGGAAGGGACCTTGAAGGTGTTCCTGCTCAAGCAGGAAACCTTATTACCATTTCAGACAAATGGTTGTCCAACCTCTTCTTAAAACCTCCAGTGTTGGAGAACTTACAGCTTCTGGAGGCAAGCCAAATGTTTAACGAACAAAACAATTTATAGCATCCTTGTGGTATTTCTCTATGTTTAACTTCAGTGCAGATAAAGGGCATCCACACAGCATGAGAATCATCTACTGTAGAGGAAATTGACTGGAGGAAGGTTGCTCTTAAATCACAACTTTGCTTCTTGCAACAGAGGAAATACACCAAAGGCAGAACCTTCTTCAAAATGGGCTCATTAAATTATATTTAGCCGCCCAGAGTCCTTTGGGAGTTGGGCGGCATACAAATTTTATTAATAAATTTATTAATAAATAAATTTATTAAATACAATGTCCTGAATAAAAATAAAACTGCTTCCACTGCCATTCAGTTCATCAAATTTACCTAACTATTGGCAATTGGATTGTTCCCAGTCACCTTCTCCTTACTCTCTGAACTCATACCCTATAATGGAGAGCTTTGTGGTCTAAAATATGACAGACTGCAGTCCTATAGTCGCCTGTATTTTAATCTATGTGACACATACTATTGATAAGTTTCTTGCACTGCAGGAAGAAACAAATCAATTTCCACCTAGATACTGCAGGAGTGTATTGGAAGGGCCATAATTCAATTTAGTATATAATTTGTGTACCCTTTTCTTTGTTACGTTCCTGCACATACAGGTAAATCCTTGACTTACAACAGTTCATTTAGTGACTCTTCAAAGTCACAATGGCACTGAAAAAAGTGAGTAATGACCGTTTTTCACACGACAGTTGCAGCATCCTCATGGTTACATGATCAAAATTCAGACGCTTGGCAACTGACTCATATTTATGATGTTTGCAGTCATGTGATCACTTTTTGTGACCTTCTGACAAGCAAAGTCAATGGAGAAACCAGATTCACTTAACAGCCAGGTTGTTAATTTAAAAACTGCAATGATTCACTTAACAACTATGGCAAGAAAGGTGTAAAATGGTGCAAAATTCACTTAATCTGTTTAGCTTAGCAACAAAAATGTTGGGCTCAATTGGGGTCATAAGCTGTGGTCTACCTAAATATATAACACTTTTCTTTTTTACTTCAGAGTGTAGGGTTAATACCATTAGCCGCAGAAGGGAATACTGTTGTCAGTCAGAGACCAAATTGGTTCTTGTTCTAAATGACTTAGTTAATATTCTTCAACTTCCTGCCAATGAATTACTTAACCACAATTGCTATCTGTATGATAATCCTCTCTCCTGTGACAATTTACCATTCTACCCCCCCACACACACACACACAACATCACCCAGTGAGGTAGGTTGGGCTAAAAGAGAGTGACTGGCTCAAAGTCACCCAGTGAGTTTCTATGGCTGAGGGTGAACCTGGGTCTCCTTGATGCCAATCTATACCTAAACATTATACAACCCTGGTTCTACACCTGACAGTTCAGGGGAAAATACTGGAATCCATCTTTCTTTTCTGAGAAATAAACATAGGAAATACTTGCCATTGGCCAGGGATGTATCTTTTTTATGTCTAGAGATAGCATGGGACTTGGTTACAGAAGAAACTGCTTTAAATGATTTTTCATCATCAATCCATTAACTATCCTGATTGGCTGAAACTCTCCATGGTCTTCCAATTCTACTGGATCCTTCCGCATGGAAAGAGTCTGCTCCATCAATGCGCTGCATTCCCTCCTGGTATGAAGACATATGTTGTTCAGTCTAGGTTGAAATGACATTCAAGATAAATGACTACAAGCCTGGAACCAAGCTGCTCTCCGATGGATTCAGCTCAGTAAGCCACTGTCATTTAAACTGTTATTTTTATATAGGAATCTCCTTTTTCAGTTTTTTGGCTTGTGCTTGCTCTGTAGTATTTCTCACAGAACTGTCTTTCATTCTTGATCCTTTTATACAGGGATTGATCTTGAAATCTTCTTCCTGGACTTATGTGATTTCTCACTGAGTTATTCCAAAATTGATCACTGATGAAAGCATTCCTTGTCGTGTATTAATTTTATTTGGCTTGAGTCGGGTTTAATTTAAGCTGAATGGCAAATTTATAATATTGCTATATGAATATTCTAGCCTTTATACTACCAAATATTAGAATTGGACAAGCACTAATCACTAAATGTGAAAGTCAGAGTAGCATAATGTTTAAGCTAGATTGGGATCTGAGAAATTCTGCTTCAAATCCCCATTTGACCACTGAGATCACTTTGGGACTTCAGGTCAATACAGAGCAAATTAATTCACCACTTCATTGTGTGAATAAAACAAAGGCAGGGCTCTCAAAGCAAAATAATAATAATAATAATAATAATAATAATAATAATAATAATAATAATAATAATAATAATAATAATAATAATAATAAGAAGAAGAAGAAGAAGAAGAAGAAGAAGAAGAAGAAGAAGAAGAAGAAGAAGAAGAAGAAGAAGAAGAAGAAGAACAACAACAACAACAACAACAACAACAACAACAACAACAACAACAACAACAACTTGATTGATACCTAGGACACTGGCAGAAACCCGTATCAACCATCAGCATCAGTCAATGATATTTGTGACACATTTTTAAATGTTCCGTTGACTGAGTTTCATGTTTAATGAATAAAAGAGATAATAATAATTATTATTATTATTTCACTAAATACAACTATACTAACAAATCACAGAAAATCCTACTTGCTTCTTGGGAAAATATAAAGAACTGGTTACCTGTAAATGTGTTATCTTTGAGAGGTCATCTATATATCCATACCTACGGGTTTTGCCCCTGTGCAATAATTCAGCACATGTAATTTTAGCAGGAACACAAATTGGGTGGATTTGCTTGAAGTCTGCAGTAACATGCCATACAAATGATATACTTCATGTAAACCCAAATGTTGTCCTCTCCCCCACCCACAAATATCCCCCAAATAAGAAAGAAAAGTATGTTTTCTGATCATTTCAACTGATGGAAGAAGACGACTGATATCATCTGTCTGAGGAATGCTAAACCTGATGTACTGGAACCAGGGGTGAAATCCAGCAGGTTCTGACAGGTTCTGGAGAACCGGTAGCGGAAATTTTGAGTAGTTCGGAGAACCGGTAGCGGAAATTTTGAGTAGTTCAGAGAACCGGCAAATACCACCTCTGGCTGGCCCCAGAGTAGGGTGGGAATGGAGATTTTGCAATATCCTTCCCCCAGGAGTGGGGAGGGAATGGGGATTTTGCAGTATCCTTCCCCTGGAGTGGGGTGGGAATGGAGATTTTGCAGTATCCTTCCCCTGGAGTGGGGTGGGAATGGAAATTTTGCAGTATCCTTCCCCTGCCACGCCCACCAAGCCACACCATGCCACCAAGCCACGCCCACAGAACCGGTAGTAAAAAAAATTGGATTTCACCACTGACTGGAACCACAATCATTTTGGAAGCAGGTTGAAGAACAGAAGATGACATGAATTTTAAGGATTAAAAGAGAGTAGGAGGATCTTTGTCACATTGCCAAATTCATCCTTAGGTGAGCAAGTTATGGTTATTGATACAGGGTGGTAATGTAGCCCAACCTGCCTCTGATGGGTGGAGTAGACACAGCAGTAGTAACCATGGTATCTTAAAATGAGATGGAGCTGACTACCTTATAGTTCTGCCAAAACAGCTGGCCCGTATGCCATAAAAATTACAAGGACAATAAGTCTTCTAGTCAAGGAATACACGATGTAGACTTGGAGAGGCAGCAGCTGAGATGATAAAGTATGGGCTCAATGATTCTCATAGGAGAAAATCCATTGCTGAATGGAATCGGAAGAGGTATTAAATAGTTTAAAGCCTATTTCTTGCTTGCTTTTAGGCTCAGGAAGACTATCAGCTCAATTTGAAATGAAGGCTTGAATTGGTGTAGTTGTCCCAAAATCAAACTTTAATATTGAGTGACCTCCCAGAGGTTAGCAGAGCCAAAACCTTTTAGTGGGCTAAATTGCCAATGGAACAGATTGCTGTTTCCTCTGTTTCTCCCAATGGACACTGCTGGACTAGACGCAGCTGAAAGTCCTGTATGGTAGATAATCTGGGAGGATGCCATTTTGCCACTCAAGCCATTAAGGCATCTCAGGGGTGAAATGCTCCTGGTTCGCTCTTACCTGTCGGTCGCCATAGAGCCGGTCGCCAAGGTAGCGCGAGGCGCCGCCCACCTGCCCGGATGCCGCCATTTGGGTTCTTTTACCCTCTCGAATGCACAGAACGCTTTGCGCATGCGCAGGGGGTAAAAGAACCCAAATGGCGGCGTCCGGGCGGCGTCCGGGTCGGTGGGCGGTGCCTCACGCTACCTTGGCGACCGGCTCTATGGCGACTGACAGGTAAGAGCGAACCGGGAGCATTTCACCCCTGAGGCATCTGCAATACTACGTTCTTCTCCTAGAGCACTGTTTTGCAGCCTCTTTAAGATGTATGGAGTTCAACTCCCAGAATTCCGCAGCCAGCATGCAAACCAGAAAATAAGAGGACTACAGCTAGTCCTCAACTTACAACAGTTCATTTAATGACCGTTCGAAGTTACAATGGCACTGAAAAAAGTGACTTATGACCGCGTTTCATAGTTACGACCCTTGCAGCATCACCATGGCCATGTGATCAAGATTCAGATGCCTGGCAACTGACTCATAAATATGATGGTTGCAGGTGCCCCAGGGTTGTGTGAACCCCTTTTGTGATCGTCTGACAAAGTCAATGGAGAAGCCAGATTCACTTAACAACCGTGTTACTAACTTAACTACTGCAATGATTCACTTAACAACTTTGGCCAGACAGGTCATAAAATGGGGGCAAAATTCACTTAACAACTGTCTCGCTTAGCAACAGAAATTTTGAGCTCCATTGTGGTCATAAATTGAAGACTACCTGTAATTGCAACAGGCCTGTTTCATGAATGCCTATCAATGTGAAGAATATTACCCATGATCAAGTCAAAGGCACTATTTACAATTTACTATTGGCATCAAGATATATATTACAAGAACCCCTATATTTCCTAAAGGAAGCTATTAAGATCATAGATGTACAAAATAATCAAGTGGCATCACTTACCTCAAACAAAGATTGAAATTGAGACGAATTAAGGTATTACCTGGTGGCGCAGTGGTTAGAATCCAGTATTGCAGGCAAACTCTGCCCACATCCTGGAGTTTGATCCTGACGGGGTTCAAGGTTGACTCAGCCTTACATCCTTCCGAAGTTGGTAAAATGAGGACCCAGATTGTTGTGGGCAATATGTTGACTCTGTAAACAACTCAGAGAGTGCTATAAAGCACTAAGGGCAGTGTATAAGTCTAAGAAGTACTGTGGCTATTGCTTTTTCTATTAACTGCTATGTTTGGAAGAGAGCTCATAGGAGCATGTAGGTGAGCCGAGGTGGCACAGTGATTAGAGTGCAGCACTTCAGGCTACTTCAGCTGACTGCTAGCTGCAGTTCAGCAGTTCAAATCTCACCATGCTCAAGGTTGACTCAGCCTTCCATCCTTCCGAGGTGGGTGAAATGAGGACCCAGATTGTTGGGGGCAATATGCTGACTCTGTAAACCACTTAGAGAGGGCTGTAAAAGCACTATGAAGCGGTATATAAGTCTAAGTGCTATTGTTATTGCTATGTAGCATGCTACTGGATCAGGGATGGGTTCTAACTTACCTCGCTGCCGGTTCACTTCCTCCCATGCGTGTGGCCGCGCCTCGGGGGCGCACGCGCAGTAAAAGAAAAAGCCAAAAAGAAGATGGCGATGCATGCGCAGTGCCGGAAACTCGGCTTCTGCGCATGCGCAGAAGGAAAAAAAATAAAAATAAAAAAAAATTCAAAAAAAATTTTAAAAAAAAGATGGTGGCACCCACGGACCAGCACCGACCGAACCGGATCGGTGACGTCATCGTGACATCACCAGCGGGTCGCTACCGGTTCGGGTGAACCGGCCCGAACCGGGAGGAACCCACCTCTGTACTGGATGGACAAAACCTTATGTCCTGGAACATCTTGACTGAATTCCTGCATATGTGCAGAAATCACAGATTCTATCTCAATATGAATAACAGAGATCATAGTCAAGAAAGGGTGAATGTTTCATTATTTTGTTCATATTTTGCAAATGTGGCGCCTACACGTTCATTAATCATACTCATTAGCATACATCTGAGAATAGTATCTATACTTGCATTTCCTTGTCGCATTTGTACAAATAAGATATCACTAAAGAGCATTTTGTGCACAGACATAATGCATATGTTATACATTTTTGTAGCTCTCATTTTCATTTATATTTACTAACGTGTCATTGTGCATGACCGGATCAGGAGATTTACCTTAAATGCAAGCAGCTATAGCCAATACTTGGACAAAGCAACAGAAATACTAGTATGAATTAAGTTATCAGTAAGTTCAAAAATAGCTAAAACAATTATCTATGCACCACTGTCACAGAAATCACTGTGGCTAATGCATTCAAACAGATTCTATGTATCTGGCTAGCAACTTCATTTGGAAAAAAGCCCATTTTTACTTAATTTAGGCAAGAGGGGCAGCAGCTAACAAGTCAAAGAAAGAAACAAATAAACAATAAATAAATTTGAGAGAGAGAGGGAGAGGGAGAGGGAGAGGGAGAGGGAGAGGGAGAGGGAGAGGGAGGGAGGGAGGGAGGGAGGGAGAGAGAGAGAGAGAGAGAGAGAGAGAGAGAGAGAGAGAGAGAGAGAGAGAGAGAGAGAGAGAGAGAGAGAGAGAGAGAGAGAGAGAGAGAGAGAGAGAGAGAGAGAGAGAGAGAGAGAGACAGAGAGACAAACACACACAGAGAGAGAGAGAGAGAGAGAGAGAGAGAGAGAGAGAGAGAGAGAGAGAGAGAGAGAGAGAGAGAGAGAGAGATTTAGAAGACTAGTTCATTTGAAACAGATTAGCAAGCAAACACCCAGAGACCAATGTTCCCTTTGACATTGGAAATTGCTGCACGGCAGTTGGAAACTGCCACGTGGCGATTTCCTGTCAGGTGCGCGGCCACACAGCAATGTTCCCTCTGATATTGAAAATCGTTGCGCGGTGATTCCCTGTCACGTGCGGGGCCGCGCAGCCGCACAGCTTAGAGGGAACATTGCCAGAGACTTCTCTTTTTGTGTCATCTCCTATTGGAGATTGGCAACCATCAATGTTATTTTTTATCCACTGATGATTTGCTCGGAAAAATGTAGTGTGGCAGTTTTCCATTCCCTTCTGCATCACCGTTGGATTGCCAGATGGATATATATAATCCCTGCCACTGTATATGCCACTACAACAGTTTTATTGAGTTCCACCTGTAGTTGCTACTGATAGCACAGTACCCCAAACAGGCAGAGGAATGCTTAGTTACTGGAAGCATTATTTACCAAATACCAAAATTGTCTTTGAAAATAACTACTATTTTTGCAAGGAGTGGTATTTCCCACATATCTGTGGCTAGACCTTACCATTACCATATATGGCTGTTTATTTGACAAACTTCACATCCATTCTATATAATGGCCATTCCACATCCTAAAGCATGATCCCAGGACAGACACCCTACACAAGGAAATGGTTCTTTGACATATATTCAATATAAGCTTAAAATAAATTGAGTTCATTGTGTGCCTCCCACTCGGATGGAAATTCAGCTTCTTTCTGGCTTTGCAGTCTGAATTACAAAATTACCCATCAGCAAAAAAACATTTCAGCTTGGTCATCTGCCTTGCCTTTCCATGTTTCTAAAATCTGCTTTCATTCTTTTCTTTGTTAAAGTAGAAACTGCTTGGGGGAAAGGAATCTTCCTTCCTGTCATCAGAGATGCTAACCAGTGTTGCCCTCAACCAGCTTCTGCCAAAAATATTTGGAACCAGATCTCCCATTCCTCTCAATGCTCAGTCCTAGAGAGGAATGATTTATAATTATTATTTCATATGCTGGCAGTTTTCATGGTACGGGAACTGTCCCATTTGTCATATGGTGCATCTTTCTTCCACTTTATTTTTTCTAATGAGGAGAAGCTGTCTTATCTTTAAAATCTGCAGTAAACCACCATTGTCACTTGATGGAGAAATTCATAAAACATGCAGCCGATTGGTATACATACACATATATGCTTGTGTGCATACATATGAACATAAAAACATAAGCACTCCACTGGTGCACTACTGGATCAGATCCCTGGCCCATCTAGTCCAACCAACTGCACAAGGAAGCCCACTAGCCTCCCAGCAGAAGGCCTTTAGAGACAGTCACACTGTCGTGAAAGCTAATGGCTATTGATCCCCACAATTTCATAAACTGGCCTTTTTTGAAACCAGCCAAGCCAGAATCACACCTTATGATAGCAAATTCCAAAGCTAAATTGTACATTGGGTAAAACAAAACAAAACAAAACAAAAAAGCAAAGCAAAGCAAAGCAAAGCAAAGCAAAGCAAAGCAAAGCAAAGCAAAGCAAAGCAAAGCAAAGCAAAGCAAAGCAAAGCAAAGCAAAGCAAAGCAAAGCAAAGCAAAGCAAAGCAAAGCAAAGCAAAGCTATTGCCTGTCCTGATTTTTCTAGGATACAATTTCATTGAATGACTTCTTGTTCTAGAATTTTTGGTTCTAGTTCCAGTGCTGTTACTTATAGTCCCTAACATGCTGATGGCCTTTTATTTTAAGCAGATGCACATTGTGTGGACATCTCCATCAAACCGTTTACCATTATTCCAAAATCTCTTTCCTCATCAGGTACTCCTAGCTCTGATCCTATTAATTTGAGCAATTAAAATTTTGGGGACCCAAGTGTGTGTATGCATGCATATCTGTTTGCTATTAGAGGGATTCTGGACATGTGTCATGGCTTTGTTGGATCCAGGTTCAGAGGAGGAGAAGGAGGAATTGGAACTGGGACCATCCGATGAGGAGGGCATGGTCCTTTCTGAATGAGTTGAGAGTCCAGTGCAGGGGTGGGTTTCTCTTACCTTCCCTACCGGTTCGGAAGTGCGCGTGTCACGTTGGAAGTGCGCACATTGCACGCGCGTGTCACATCCGGGTACTGAACCTCTGCGCATGCGCAGAAGCCTTTGCACATGTGCAGAAGATTATTTGCCAGCCGCTTTCAAGCAGCGGCGACCGGGGAACCGGTTCGGGGGCGTTGCAAGCCGGCCTTCACTACTGGTTTGGTGACCGTGGCCAAATTTCTGCCACCGGTTCTCGCGAACCAATCCGAACCGGTAGCAACCCACCACTGGTCCAGTGGCTGAGGATGAGGCAGTCTCAGGGTGGTCTGGCAGTGGGGGGGAGGCGGCCGACTGGACAGAGAACTGCTGCAGGAGTGGAGCAGCTGCAGAAGGCCAGCAGAGATGACAGACTCAATACCATCTCTGATGAGGAACAGCTGCCTCCCCTGCTCAATCCGCAGATGAGGAGAGCAGAGTGGAGGGAAGCACAGAGGAGGTCAGAAGGCTGCTTGTGAGGAAGCAGCCCTGCCCACTCCTCACAAGGAACAACTGGGGAAGGGTGATTGAACCAGACGCTGGGGGAAGGTGTGTTTGTCAGGAGCACCTAATTGCTTTTATGTGCATCTCCCTGGTTTTCCTGAATATTGTTTCTTGAACTTTGGACTGTGTTTTTTTGGAACCTGAACCTTGCCCTTTGCTTTGTAGACTTTGGATTTGGGTCTCAGGTTGTGCTTTAGTTGTTGGAACTTTGGTCTTGTGGGTATTGTTACTTCCCTCTTTGCCTCATGGGTCAGCTAGGACCTACGGTAGTTTGTGGAGCCGGGGAATCTGAACTGAGGGAAACCTGAGAGCTGGGGCAGAGCTTCACCAAATGACCATTGGTGGGTCATTTATTTTTGTGATGTGAGCAATAAACAGACCGTACCTAACCTCTGCCTTGCCAGCATGACTTGAATCAGAACAACATGCCTCCAAGTTCCTGCATTCAACTTGATCATTTCATCTCTGTGCAAAAGCAGGACACATATCAGCAGATCTGCTTCTAATGTTCTGGTGGTTCGGGCTGGCATATGCATTCTTTGGAACTGATCTTTCTTCACTCCCGCCCTCTACTCTAAATTTGCAACATGTCTGCCATGACCACAACCATTTAGGGAGGTATTAAAATGCAGACATGTTATACCCTTCACTATTACACTCAAAACCATAGAAATGGTGGTAGACTTTAGGAGAAACCTGCCCATACTTCCACCTCTTACAATACTAGACAACACAGTATCAACAGTAAAGACCTTCAAATTTCTATGTTCTACCATATCGCAAGATCTAAAATGGACACCTAACATCAAAAACATCATCAAAAAAGCACAACAAAGAATGTTCTTTCTGCGCCAACTCAGAAAGCTCAAACTGCCCAAGGAGCTGCTGATACAGTTCTACAGAGGAATTATTGAGTCTGTCATCTGCACCTCTATAACTGTCTGGTTTGGTTCTGCAACCCAACAAGACAGACACAGACTTCAGAGGATAATTAGAACTGCAGAAAAAACAGTTGCTACCAACCTGCCTTCCATTGAGGACCTGTATACTGCACGACTCAAAAAGAGGGCTGTGAAAATATTTACAGACCCCTCACATCCTGGACACAAACTG
>QLTV01000984.1:295461-306080 GCA_003457575.1 Thermophis baileyi
ATTCTATTCTATTCTATTCTATTCTATTCCATTCCATTCCATTCCATTCTATTCTAATAGACATTCCAGAGCATTTCTATTCATGTTTTGCTACTGTATCACCTTGGACTGCATCCAAGAAGATTGGCTGGCATTTCTGATCATTAATCCCTCCTTACTATAAAGTCTCTCTCAAAGAGAAATTTTGCTAATCGCATGGAAAGGGGCAACATTTTCCTTTTGGGAAGTGGTGTGTGAAAGGATTTTTTTTCTCATTCACAATCTGAGAAAACTCTGTTGGCTGCGTTATGTACTATTGACAACTTTGGAGACAGCAACGATGAGCAGTATGTGATTGATATTCTCTGCAAGCTCTAGATTGTAAATACAAGATAGTTCTCATAATACACCTTCCTACTGACCAAGCTTTTTGATCTGGCAATGAAAATAACAATGAAAGCAAGAATCACTCTTGATTGTGGCGGGGTATAATCGAAATCAATCAATCAGGGCTTGAGGGCGTTGTTCAGGCAGTTTATGATCACCTTTCATAAGAATCATTTGTAGTCTCCAGTATGCATATTGTCAAGATTATGTGGGTCTGCAATGCTTGCAAAAAAATCAACATCTAATTATAGCTTCCCTTTCCTGACCAAATTTTATTTTTATTTTATTTATTTATTTTATTTATTTATTTCGTCAAGCATGTATTAGATAACAGATATAAGTATAAACATGATTATGAATACATGAAATGGATACGAATAAAAGGGAATATTAGGACAGGAATGGTAGGCACGCTGGTGCACTTATGCACGCCCCTTAAAGACCTCTTAGGAATGGGTGAGGTCGACAGTAGACAGTCTAAGGGTAAAGTTTTGGGGGTTTGGGGAAGAAACCACAGAGTCAGGTAGCAAATGATCAAAATGTGCCCTAGTCAATTGATGCTTTCTGTCCTGCCCTTAGCTTTACATCAGTAAACAAGGAGCCTTTCCCTCTGTGAAAGTAAATTTTAAAGAGTGCTATTCTGGTGGCAATTTGATATGGTATTAGGGTTTTTAATCTGACATTGATATTCATCTGTTATGTTAGAATATCAGTATCTGGGAGACGTGACAAATCAGGCATTCTTTCCAATAAATGCTAAATCCATCCAATGCAAAAAAAAAAAAAAATTTAAAAAAATGCAGAAATGCTGTTATTCATCATCTGCAAATCACAGTTCCACACTTGCAAAATGTTTGATTGCAACAACAGGACCAGCTAGAATGCAGTGCAATAGAACAACGTTACACTGTCATGATTTGATAGCCTAGGGGTGAGAGGAAGAGTTGATATCTGATACGATCTGCATCCCCATCTGGAATTTCCCATAAATATGTCAGTGATTGTACAGTGCATGGATCTGAAAAAAAAATAAAGATAACTAGGAAAACTCTCAAATTAATTTAAATGTCCAGACTTAGGAAATGGACACAGTAAGGTTCTGAAAATGTTCTAAATAAAAGATACTCTTTTATTTCCTGTACAAATATGTTACAACAGTAAACAGCACATTTTTGCAAAAAAAAAAAACCCCATCCAATGTGATGCAATGTAGCTACTCATTATTTCTCTCTCCTGCCTTTCTCCTTATAAAGCATGACAGGAAGATGGATGATAAACTAGCATTCTGGTTTTTAAGATGAAGTTATTCTGCCTTTTTTAATGGCAAAGAATTCAAATGCAGTCAAAATAATATACCCAGGAACAATTCTCACCTGATGAACTTTTATGTAAAACAGGCTTTAGAATTACTGAACTGGAAGACCTCAGTTAGTTCATGCCCCCAAATATCCAAGTAAGCCCTAGAGGTCTGCCGCCAGAGGGAATTGAATCACAAACACACAGCAGGTGCTTTAAGAGCTAGGTGAAAAGTTACGACAGTACTCAGTGTGCAGAAGAGACATTAAAAAAAAAATCTGTAATTTTCAATATCTATTGTGGGAGATTTCAGTGCAAGGAGAAAATCTGACCTGTTTCAAGGGGCCAGGAAGAGCCACAATGTATGCTAAGAGGCAAAAATATTTTATAGCTCTTTTCTATTTGGGAATGGAAGAATGGAGAATCTTTTCTTTTGCTTCTACTTTTTCTCTCTCTTGCCCTTGCACTGTTGTAGGAGGCAGGGTTCAGTGAATATTTCATAGCTGTTTTGTTAACTGATTCTGTAAAAAAAGTACTACATGGTAATATTTAATTTTTTTTCTGGTGATGGATAGATGAAACATCCAGGCTTCTACCTTAGCTAATCAGTGAATGGGCTTCATTTCCTATTTTGAGGTAGGGCACTGCCAGCTGCCAAGATTATGCCACCAAATTTGGAGTTACAAAAATCGAGATGATCACCCAAAAGACAGCTTTTGACTACTAATAGTCTCCAGATTTTTTGCAGACCAGATATAGCTAGCCTAGTCAGGAGGGACAGAGTTTGGAAAACTGTCTATCAGCTACATGCTAAAGACTGGATGATAGACAATAAATCTGCTCTTTTGCCCAGGCAGATTGGATGTTACAATAATAAACTGGATTATAGCAAATTCTCCCAGGAGGACTAGAAATTAACAGTTCAGACTAAATTTTTGCACTGTTCCATGAATAATGTAACTCTGATAATCAGCTAATTGGTTAAAAAATTGTGGTTTTCTGAAAATGCCCTCTGACCACTGATGAAATCCATAGTACAGGCTTCATATCCAGGTAACTATGGAAACAAGAAGGTATTTATTTTCTTCTATTTTGTCAAATTGCAATCTGATTCTGGAATATATTTTCAGCTATTTAAGAGCTCATTTCTATTAACTCCGCTGAATGCTCCAAGTACGGATATTATGGTAATCAAATTGGATTTTAATGCAAGCCTTTTATAGAAATCAGTGCTGGGTTCAGAAGGTCTGAGACTTACCCATTTAAAAGTATAAGGAAAAGAAAAAGGAATAATACAGGCCCACTGCCTGTATGGATGCCTAGTGTACCCAGAACAGAGATAAGGAATGTACAGTTATCTGTAAATTGCTTAATTTGAAACAGCAGGTGGCCAGTAGAGACAATGGTGAAGGATACTGGAAATTGAACTTCAGCAACATTTAAAGGGCCACAGATTCTTCATTTGCTACAGTAAGTAGTAGCGTAAGGGACATCTTACCAATACAATTATAGTGTTTTAGAACATTGCTCTGAATAGCAATGTTCTGAATAGCAAATATATTGGTTTTGTTTTCTGCCTAATTTGCTTCAGCTGTTGCAGCCAATCAGGCTGAGTTCTGATTATTTAATCCAAATTATTTTTTTGTGTACAGGTAGTCCTTGACCTACGACCACAATTGAGCCCAAACTTTCTGTTGTTAAATGAGACATTTGTTAACTGAGTTTTGCCCCATTTTACGACCTTCCTTGCTACAGTTGTTAAGTGAATCACTGCAGCTGATAAGTTAGTAACACAGTTGTTAAGTGAATCGGGCTTCCCCGTTGATTTTGCTCATCAAAAGGTTGCAAAAGGTGATCACATGACCTTGGGACACAGCAACGATCATAAGTATGAGTCAGTTGCCAAGCATTTGAATTTTGATCACGTGATCATGGGGATGCTACAAAGTTCGTAAGTGTGAAAAACGGTCATAAGTCACTTGTTTCAGTGACGTTGAAACTTTGAATGAACTGTTGTAAGTTGAGAACTACCTGTACTTTAAGCACTTTTGTATTTAGGTTTTGATGCAAAAGAAAAGAAAATGGGTACGTTATTTATATAAATGAAGCATAGGATAGCTGCCTTTGGTCTCGTGCAATTTGTGCTTCCTTGCAAGGATTTAAAAAACTGTATGCTTTTAATTGGTATGACACGTGCTAGATCAAGAGTTTGAAGGGGAGGGGCAGGAACAAAGAAATGAATTCAGCAATATTCCCCAGTGGCTTCAAATACACATTAAACAGTCGAGAAGAGAACATTGAGTCCTACAAACCAGAGGCCTCAAGTTGAACTTCTCCCAATAACATTCATTGGAACTGGCTATAGATAAAATATGAAAATCACTATAACACTATAACCCATACTCTTACTCCCCATAACTGGTCCAGAAGGATACCATGGGTAATGATATTCTTGGCTTTGCCATAAGTCTTTAACAAGTGCTATTAATGTGTCTCTGTACTATGTCCAGACCTGAATTTCAACCGAAATGGGCCTGCAATTGTAACTTGACCACCTTCTCAACAACTTCTCCCTATAAAAGGATGGTAGGAGACTGGACAAAAACTGTCCAGGACAGTTGGCCTCAATTTTTCAAGACTGGCAGAACTCTCCCCCTCTAAAAAGAAACCAACACCAGTAGATGAAGTAAACTTTATGTCATATCCTCACTGATTTATAAAACCAGGAGGGATAAAAAGTGGCCCAGTTAACGGAGGCTCCTGTCAATTTCCTCTGGAGTTACAGGGTCAAACTTCTCTCAGGTAACTAACAGTGATTGTGCCTCTATCTCTGACCAAACTTAGGTCTGTCTGAGTCCAACTGCAAGAGACTCTGAATAACTTATCCATCAATTACACAGAGTATTAGCAATAGCAATAGCACTTAGACTTATATACCGCTTCATAGTGCTTTACAGCCCTCTCTAAGCGGTTCACAGAGTCAGCATATTGCCCCCAACAATCTGGGTCCTCATTTTACCCACCTCAGAAGGATGGAAGACTGAGTCAACCTTGAGCCGGTGAGATTTGAACCGCTGAACTGCAGCTAGCAGTCAGCTGAAGTAGCCTGCAGTGCTGCACTCTAACCACTGCGCCACCTCGGCCCTTATATTCTTCACAGCAGCCCAAGAAGTGGTCAACAAACACTCTTCTGCCTAATAAGGAGCAGCTTATCTGAAAAAGTGGTACTGAACTCCTATAAACTATAACTACATTTCTATGCTCTTATCATGGTGATGTAATATTAATTTGGGGTCTTACATATGCTTGATTGGATTAGCTCCTCGTCTTTCTCCAAAGGTGCTTGAGATAGGTCCATTATGGTTAGGAACACCTGAGCTGCCCAGGGACTATTAGCTTCAGGGAATCAATTGTTAATTTGGCAAGTCTCTGTTGACCTTACTTTGCTTTATGGTTTCATTGCTGCTTTTTGGTTACATGTCAATAAAAAAGGTGATAGCATGGAGCAAGAATCTTAGCTTATTTATCTACACTGAGGTAATGCAACATTGCCTAGAAAACAAAACTTGCTTTGCAATGTTAATGAAAAGAGAGAAAATGAGAACAGATCTTATCGACCCCAAACTATTTTTGACAGCCACATAAAATCCTTATAGGACTTGATGTGTCCTTGATGTCACTGTCCCATTGATAATCCTCACTTTCAAACCTAGATGTTAAGGTGTTAGGGATAATGACAATCAAGTTTGTGGCAACCTTTCATGAAACTAAAATCATAGTACATGAAACTAAAATAATAGTACCTCTTAACTGACTGTTTTCTAGACTAAACAGGTGTAGTTTCTTCATCCTTTCCTCATAAAAGTTGGTCTATAGTCCCTCATCTTCCCTGATACTCACTTGTGTAAATATGGATTTTGATGAGCATTTCATCAGCAAGTCTTACAATTACATAGTTATTTCTCTACTGTAGTTTATGGAATCATACAAACTTCTGTTTTGCACATTATAACTTCAGATTTTCTGCATCATGCTATGTTTTTCAACTGTCTGTAGGGCATCTAATTGTATCAAAAGAGATTTTGCTGTTTTTAAATCAGGTAATT
This sequence comes from Thermophis baileyi, assembly GCA_003457575.1. Classification (NCBI taxonomy): domain Eukaryota; kingdom Metazoa; phylum Chordata; class Lepidosauria; order Squamata; family Dipsadidae; genus Thermophis; species Thermophis baileyi. Next base: position 301,230 of record QLTV01000984.1, read on the forward strand.
GTGCTGTTGATTTATTTATAATTACCAACTTAAAGTATATTGCTATGAAAAGGAAGTCAAGATTTGTAAATAAATCTAAATTAAAAAGACAAAATATTATCTGTTCTACTGCATTCCATGAACATCTGACTGGCTCTACTTTTTTCCCTCAGCTTTTTTTCATGGTGTAATAAACATGAATAACTTCTGAACGCCCAAGTTTCTAAGCAACTCAAGAAAAATAAGTTTGAGCTGTATAGTTCCACTATCATTATGATGATATTCGTCCATTGTTTTCAAAGAAGACCTTGACATCTAACGGGTTGTGGGCTGTCCACGGTGTGTCCGCAGGTGGCTGGTAAGGCCTATACGGGCACAGAAAGTTCTGCCACACATTGGGCAGACATGTGTGGTCACCATTGTTGCAACATTTGCAGCTCTGGCTTTGCGGAGCGCTCGCTTCTCTTGTGCTGTGGTTGTTCTTCTGTCTTCAAATGTCTGGCAGCCTTGGTGGATCAATGTGCGCCATGTCAATCGGTCTTGTGCCAGGGTTTCCCAGGAGGTGGTGTCGATATCCAGGGACTTGAGAGAGGCTTTCAGTGTGTCTTTGTATCACTTCCTTCATCCCCCATGCGATCGCTTTCCTTGAGACAGCTCACTATAGAGGGGCTGTTTAGGGATATGGTAGTCTGGCATCCTTGCAACATGGCCTGCCCAGTGTGATTGGGCTTTCATCACCAGGGTGTGAACTGATGGCAGGCCTGCTCTGGAGAGGACTTCTGTGTCTGGCACCTTGTCCTGCCACCGGATCCTCAGAAGTCTGCGGAGGCAGGTCATGTGGAAGTGGTTCAATTGCTTAGCGTGCCTCCTGTATACAGTCCAAGTCTCACTGGCATACATCAGGGTAGTTAGCACTACTGCTCGGTAGACTTTGAGCTTTGTAGCAAGGCTTATTCCACGGTGGTCCCACACGTTGGTCAGTAGTCCGCCAAATGCAGAGCTTGCCTTGGCGATTCTGCAGTTGACCTCGATGTCAATGAAGAACCATGTCTGATGCCTTTAGTACCCTGGATAAAGCAACCATCTGTGACTTTAAACCATGATTTATAGTTTACAACTATATGCGCACCCAATTATTATGGCTTGTTTTTCATTATACAACCTCTTGAAATGATACCTGATCACAAGAAGGAAGGCAAGTAAGGACCATAACAAAAGCCTGCTTAACTGTATTCTTCTGTCCTCCAGGGGCCCATTCTTTGAGAAGATTCTTATCAATTTGTTTATTTTTAATATTTTTTTTAACTTGAAAAAAACAGCTTCTATCCCAGGGCAATAACCATATTGAATTCTACGGTATAGTGCAATATCAGGTTTTTAATTTCAATTATACAGAATGTAAAGGGTGTAGGTTTGTGTTTTTATTTTTATAGTTATAATGTACACTGAAGAAGGCATTTAATTTCGTTGTACCATGTGCAATGACAATAAACTAAACTAAACTAAACTAAACTAAACTAAACTAAACTAAACTAAACTAAACTAAACTAAACTAAACTAACTTGCGATCTCTTTGAGAGGACCAATATCCTGAAAAGTAGGTTATAAATACATATGTAATACAAATAAGTGAATGCAGTATTGTTGTCTTTAAAACTTTCTGAAAATATGTTTCTGCTCTTATTCCCACATGTATCTTGGTCTCTAATCTTTATACCGGTACTTGTGGCATCTTCAATCACCCAAGGACATCTTGCTGCCATTCTCTAAACTGATAGGAATCTGACAGGAACTTTTCTAACATTTTTTAAAAAGGCTTAAGCTGTTGTGACCTATAGCTCACTTTACCAGATGCATAGAGTAGCTAATAAAGATGGTTAGTTGGAAAAAAATGCTACCAGACTCCTGATTTTTTGCTACCACAAATTAACATGGCTATCTTCCTATAATGTCCAAATTTACAGAAATGTATCTGGAAGTAGGTAGTAGGTAGGTTCTCTTCAATGCAAAATTATCCAAATAAAATGTACATTTGCTTTAGTATAATCCATTTGTTGTTTCTTGTTTTCTATTTTGATTCCTTCTCTGAACAGCAACATATTACTGTTTTTTCTTTCAGTGCTATGCTGAAAAGGAATGGAGACCTCTTCCATCAATGTCTGTCTCAAACTCAAGTTATAAGTAACTACATTTTCTCCCATGTTTTGCAATTTGTATTTCCTATCTCTAGTCTTTACGTTTGGTTAATAATTTCCTTAGATATCATACTGAGTTATTTTCTGTTATCCACCTGTTTCCTATCTGCATAGAGATTTCTCATATATTTTTTCATGAAGAGGAAAAACAAAAAATCCTACTTTTCCAGACTTAAAAAAAATGCATATATAAGTCCCCTCCCATTTTTTTTTTAAATCTTCACAAGAATCCTTTGAAATACATTAAACTAAGAGATCCAATAGGCATAGTTGGTTATTTTAACTATTCTACAATGGTGTATTTCAGCGTAATCATCCAACAGCTTGAAATGGGATGGTTTGGAAAAAGATGTACAGTTTCACTTTGTGGAATGTATGTAAGTTCCATTAAGTTCTAGGAGATATACTCACTACTGAGCATGTTTAGGACTACATCTTTAGCAGAGGTGGGTTCCTCCTGGTTCGCACTGGTTCTATAGAACCGGTAGCAAACCACTGGTGACGTCACAGAGCCGGTTCTGTCAGTGCCGGTCTGTAGACGCCACCATCTTTTTTTGGGGGGGGGGATTTTGGATTTTTTTTAGATTTTTTTGCTATTTTTTCTTCTGCGCATGCGCAGAAGCCGAGTCCCCAGCACTGCGCATGCGCCACCATCTTGTTTTTTGCTTTTTTGGGGGGAAATTTTTGTGAATTTCTGGCACTGCACATGCACGCGCACGCGCGTGAAGCGTGCGCAGCCACACGGCGTGGGAGGAAGCGAATCTGCGGTGAAGTAAGTTAGAACCCATCCCTGATCTTTAGGGGGAAAAATCAATGCTGTGCATAATGTTAAAAAGTTGATTTCTATTAATGTTCAGGCTGACATATTAATTTGATGTAGAGTGGAGATGTTTACCTACAACATCTGGCCATAAAATGATTAGGAGCAATTTTATGGAAATCAGCCACCATTTATGCACACATGTATTGTGCTATGATGAAAAAAATATTTTGATTAAATCAGCTGATTCTAAGAGTTCAAGAATATCAGGTTTCCAAAGGTGAATTATCATAGAAATTCCTGTCATGGTAATGGATCATTTAGCATTCTAACATTCGTTATTTGTACTCAAACCTTGAGGGGTGCTCAAACTGCAAATAAATACTGTTTTGAAGAATGTAAATTAGAGTCACACTGTTAATCAGCCTGACTTTCAAACCAGAATGCCTGCAGATTTTTTTTTTTTGCAGTAAACAAATTTGCTAAGTGACAGTGTGCTTTCGCATAAATCCATGTAATAAGCATTGAACATTTTTTAAAAAGTGGAAACATCATAAATTAAAAAAAATATTTTTAAATGTCAAAGCCAAGCACCATAATTTTGGATTTACCCTAAAAGGAGCAATGGAGGAGGTTACAGTACATTGCCAGACTCACATTTCCCTAACTTGAAATGGTACGTATCTCTCACTAGTTTTGTTTCATATTTACAACACACACAGGGAAATGGGACTGTGGGAAGCAGAAGTCCACCACCTTCTTCTCTTTATTTGGTTCTCAAGATGCCTGACTCACCTTGGTTCAAGTTAAAAAAAAAAGCTCTGGGAAAGCCAGTTGTACAATTTTAAAAATTTGTTCCAATATCCATTATTTTAATGCTTAATTGGTACTCTATAAAACACATTTGCTTAGTTTGGCATACATTTGAATTAACTAAATATAAAGTGAAATAAATATGCTAACCCAATTTTAAGACAAAGAGGTGAAAACCCAAATTAGTGTACTGCATGAAGACATCCACGTTTTTCTTTCTAGTCCCCAGAACCTCAAGTGAGACCTCTTATGTTACCTAAAGCCCCTCCTCATCAAATCTCTTTTCCAAGATAGAGATAAATCTCTTCCCAACTCTTCTGGATCTCACAGAGAGATAGTTCCTTTTGAGATATGGAAAGTCCTTTTGTGGTTAGAAGGAGGAAAGCCATCTTTTGATACGGTGGAACCACTGGCTGAAGAGGAGGAGGAGGCAAGATAGTCTAGTGAGATTCTTGTAATATAGGTGATGCACAATAAAATATCTACTTGGATCTATCCACAAGTGTTTCTAGTTGTGCCTGACATCTGCCCAATGTCCGAACCTATTAAGGATGTATGCATATTACCGGTACATAGTATCATAGGACATCCCTTTAAATATGTAAATGTAAAGATGAAGTGTAAAGCTTCAAAGTGTAAAACTGTAAAGATGAAGTGAGGAAAGCTAAGGCTCACAATGAACAAAGGCTTGCGACAAAAGTAAAAAATAACAAAAAAGCTTCTTCCAACATGTTAAAACCCTAACCCTAACCCTATTGAGCTGCCATGCTATCAGCCCCCTCTACCACAAAGATCCTGCAGGAGAAGGGCAGTATGGACAACCGTGGGATCTGGCAGTGTGAGAGCTGTGAACCATAAACACAAAGCTTTTGATGTGTCCCAGCATAACAGATATAATGCCCTTGCTGACCTTAATAGGGACACTAAAGCGACAGGTCAAGGTAGTTGTGATAATGATAACTCAAATAAGCAGGGGATCGTGGTCCGATATGAAGAACTTACTTTGGAAAGGGGAAAGTGTGAATCAGGTATTACACATCAGTCACACAAGATTAGCAAGGTATCCAAAAAGAGTACCCACCTTCTGTTTGTTGATTCAATTTT